>PVIW01006523.1:75524-86046 GCA_004026585.1 Noctilio leporinus
ACTCTCCAGTTCCATCCATGTTGTTGCAAAGGGTACAAGTTCCTTCTTTCTTTCTGCTATATAGAATTCCATTGTGTATATGTACCAAAGTTTTTTGATCCAATCATCCATTGATGGGCACTTAGGCTGTTTCCAGCACTTGGCTATTGTAAATAGTGCCGCTATGAACATAGGTGTGCATAGGTTCTTATGAATTGGTCAACACCACATTCTTAATTGCAGTGATGATGGCAAAGGCTATTTTTCTCTGCCCATCTAGATCAGTGTTAACTACTAGAAAACTCTGCTGAATTATGACTGCCTGGGTAGGGGGCTAGGTGAGTGGGAGACAGAGAAGGGAAGAAACTTGCTTTATTGGCCACCTTCCTAAAACTTTTCTATTTTGAGGCCACATGAATGTATAACCTGTTCAAAAATTCTAAATTATGTTTAAAACAAAAAAAAAAAGAAAGAAAACACTGCTGGAACTTCTCAGGAATCATTAGAGACATGGCAGCAGCAGCCATGTGGAAGAGAGCCAGACAAATATTTTCAAAGGTTTTTGTTTTTTAGAATTAAAAAAATATTTATTTATTTTTTATTTTAAAATTTAATTTTATTGTTGTTGTATTACATCCATCACCTTTTTACTCCCCTCTGTCCCCTTCCCCACCCACCCACTCCCTGACAAAGTCAATCCCACTTGTTGTCCATGTCCATGCTTCTTTCATACTAGGTTCTTGTCTAAACTGCTCCCCTTCTTTGCCTCTTCCTCCCCTCTCCCCCTGCCCCCCTTCTCCCCACGCACTGAAGGCCTATTCACTGTATTCATATATCTGGTTCTGTTTTGCTTGTTGTTAGTTTTGTTCATGATTGTCCTGTAATGGGTGAGATCATATGATGTTTATCCTTCACCGACTGGCTTATTTCACTAAGCATAATACTCTCCAGTTCCATCCATGTTGTTGCAAAGGGTAGGAGTTCCTTCTTTCTTTCTGCTGTATTGTATTCCATTGTGTAAATGTACCAAAGTTTTTTGATCCAATCATCCACTGGTGGGCACTTAGGCTGTTTCCAGCATTTGACTATTGTATATAGTGCTGCTATTAACATAGGGGTACATAGGTTCTTCTGAATTGGTGTTTCAGGATTCTTCGGGTATAGTCCTAGTAGTGGAGTTGCTGAATCAAAAGGCAGTTCCATTTTTAGTTTTTAAAGGAAACTCCATACTGTTTTCCATAGTGGCTGCACCAGCCTGCATTCCCACCAACAGTGTACCAGGGTTCCCTTTGCCCCACATCCTCGCCAACACTTGTTTGTTGATGTGTTGATGGTTGCCATTTTGACAGATGTGAGGTATCTTATTGTGGTTTTAATTTGCATCTCTCTGATGGCTAGTGATGTTGAACATTCTTTCGTATGCCTCTGGGCCCTTTGTATGTCTTCCTCAGTGAATTGTCTGTTCAGGTTTTTTGCCCATTTCTTAATTGGGCTGTCTGTCTCCCTGGTGTTGAGTTGCATTAGTTCTTTATATATTCTGGATATTAAACCCTTGTCTGATGTATCATTGGCAAATATGGTTCCCTTTGAATTTTGCTGGTGTTTTCTTTAGCTGAATAGAAACTTCAATTTGATATAGTCCCATTTGTTGATTTGTTTTTCTATTTCCCTTGCCCTTGGTGTAGTATCAGTAAACATGTTTCTGCGTAGGATATCTTACATTTCACTGCCTTTATTTTTCTCCAGGACCTTTATGGTGGCACTGCTTATGTTTAAGTCCTTTATCCATCTTGAGTTTATTCTGGTGTATGGTGTAAGTCGGTGGTCTAGTTTTATCTCTTTGCATGTTGCTGTCCAGTTCTCCCAACACCACTTGTTGAAGAGACTGTTTTTATTCCATTTTGTGTTTCTTCCCCCTTTGTCGGATATTAATTGGCCATAGAGTCCTGGGTTTATTTCTGGGCTCTCTATTCTGTTCCATGGATCTATATGTCTATTCTTACGCCAGTACCAGACAGTTTGGATGACAGTAGCCTTGTAGTATAGTTTGATGTCCGGTATTGTGATTCCTCCTACCTTGTTCTTCTTTCTCAAGATTGCGGTGGCTATTCATGGGTATTTTTGGCTCCATATAAATTTTTGAAGTATTTTTTCTATTTCTGTGAAGTCTGTCATTACTATTTTAATTGGGATTGCATTGAATCTATAGATTGCTTTGGGTAGTATGGACATTTTAATGATCTTCCCATCTATGAACATGGTATATGCTTCCATTTATTTGTATCTTCCTTGATTTCTTTCTTCAATGTTCTGTAGTTTTCTGAGTACAGGTTTTTTACCTCCTTGGTTAAGTTTATTCCTAAGTACTTTATTTTTCTTATTGCTATGGTAAATGGAATTTGTTTTCTCACTTCTATTTCTGATGTTTCATTATTGGTATACAAAAATGCTTTTGATTTCTGGATATTGACTTTATATCTAGCTATTTTGCTAAATTTGCTTATTAGGTCAAGTAAGTTTTTGGTGGAGCCTATCAGAGAGTCAAAGAGGTTTTGAAGATGCTCATGCTAAGATTACCTCCAGCAGCTGAGAGTTGAAAACAGAGAAAGGGAAAAAAGATGAAAACAGGAAAGTAAAGACATGTAAAAGAGGACCATCGGTTTCCATCCGCAGCCACACTGTTAGCAGTAGCTGTTTTCCACTCACTGGTGCCCAAGTCAGTGCAGCAACATGGCTTCTCAGCAGAGATGGGGAGAATGGAAACCATTAATACAACCAGCAGCAAGCTTTGATTTTCACATAACCTGGATCGTGTTCCCTGAAAATTGGGTCTTCCCCTGATCAAAACAGGCTGGATGTGATAAAAAGCAATGGCCAATGAAAGGTTACCTTGCATGTATATCTGTGACCCTTGGAATAGAGCTAGAAAACTAATCAGCCTACAGCAGAAGGTGAGGTTGGGAGGTTGGGGTAAAGAGAAGGGAGAGTTTGAGTGGAGGTTGAGGGGTGCTGGAAAATAGAAACAAGTCCTCTTAAGGGACAAGTAGGGCAAAAAGCAGAAGACAAAGGCCTGAATATCCCCCAGTGTCAAATACAAAAATATAAAGTGGGCCAGCAAGGCTCAATGCCACATAGAAGATTGAAAACTGAGAGAAGCACAGGTCAGAACCAGGAGACCAACCAGCTGAGACTATGATGGAGGTAGCTAGCTGCACAGAAATAATTTCTACCCGAAGTGGAAGTATCTGGAGCCAAAACAAAAAATGACCTTCCCTTCCAGGAATGGGCATTAAGGGCAATGGTTCCACTCTAAATGGGTAGCAGTGGAGGCAGATATGTGTGGTGTGGAGGTGAAAACTGTGCAAGAGTGAAAGCTGATTGGGGCTGAGCGGGGGATAGTGTTTGGAAACATCTCAAAGGAACTGCTGAGTGCTTTAAGCCTGTGCAAAGCTGAGCAACATGGACTGCACTTGTGCCAATTTGAGCGTTTATAGTCCTTGTAATTTGTGCTTGAAGAGGTGATTCATGGAGGGCATAATAGCTGTGTTCAAGATGTGAAGGGCTATCTTGCAAAAGAGGAATTATATTTGCTTTGTGGGTTTCCTAGAGCACTCAGCTCTGGTGTTTCATAGGAGAACATGGGAGAGAAGGGAATTAGCATGATTTTTTCCCATATGTAGACTTGGGTTCAGAACCAGGGAGAGTGCATTTTATTTGATGGTATTGCATGTTGGCTTGGGGGCAGGCCTGCTGCAACCTCAACATCAGCTGATGCAGACGGGAAAACATCAGGGGATAGGGGGCTGGGGAAATGAACCTCAATGAAGGACCAGCTCATTGAAGGACCAGCTCATTGAAGGACCTCATTGAAGGCAGCACTCCAACAGAAAGCATCTGAGACTTGTGATTAAGGAAGCCTGTCCAATAGAGGGCTAACCTGGCAGGCAGGTGCTGTAGCAGGAAATAATATGGTAGAAAATACCCAGAGCCAGATGGCTATTGATGTTCTAGTGTGTTAGCTGGTTCACATTAAGACTCCTTCAGACATGTGGGAGTACAAGAATAGGGTCTCATGCTTGGGGAAGGCTAGAAAGGGTGGTGGGAAAATTGGCATGCTGGGTAAGTAAACTGAGGCCAAAGTTCAGTGGAACTTGATGTATTGAGGAGGACTACACTCTCATTGAGACTTTGCCTGGAGTTATTGGCATAGCCTGAGTTTGGGGAGGCTATTGATCCTGGGAATAACCTCAGAATCCTTTTCAACACAGCTCTTTAGGAAATCACAGAGAGTCACCACAGATGGTATTCACAATGTCATTGATAACCTCAGGAATTTTAACCACTTCTACCTTTTCCAAGACTCAGTTCAAATGCCCCTTCCTCTAGAAAGCCTTCCTAGATTAAACCCTCGCATGTGGTTACTCTTAATGCATTTGATTCTTCCCTCTTTTAACTCTTTACCCCTCTGCAGTAGCAACATTTGTTTCTGGCCTTTTATCTCCTCTCGATGGAGCTCACTGTAAGCAATGGAAGAGTCCTGCTTATAGCTATCTACCATTATATTGGAAAATACTATTTCAATTTTTGTTAAATAACTTGGCCAAGATCCTACCATAAGAAGTGGTAGAGGTAGATACAAATTCAAGTCAGTCCATTTTTAAAAAAGATTTCATTTATTATTTTTAGAAAGAAAGGCAGAGAGGGAGGAAGAAAGAGAGAGAAACATCAATGTATGGTTGCTTTTCACCTGCCTCCAGCTACAGACCTAGCTGGAGACCTGGCTTGCAACCTGGTTACGTGCCCTGACTGGGAATTGAATCAGCGACCCTTGGGATTGTAGGCAGGCACCATTCCATTGAGCCACACCAGCCAGGGCTCAAGTCAGTCGTTGTTTAAACCCTGTGCTCTTTTCTTAAATACTACACTCACTCACTTCAGCACTCTGGCCACGGGCTTAAGAAGAAGGACAAGGCTGCATTTGTGAACATTCACAGACATCAAAGCAATTTCATGACTGCTCTAACAGTGGCATCCCCACTCCACCCTCAGAAACTACCATCTGCTGTGGTGCATTATATAAACTGAGACCAAACCAGTTGTAACGAATCTGACTTTTGACAACCATCATAACACTGTTGCCTTTATGCAGCTGCGGCTGAACTATTTCTGTCTAACTTGGCTGCCTAACCTGCAAACTTTTTCAAATTAAATGTCATTATGCCCACAGAAACTAAATTATTTTATAATCACACTCACTGGAAAAAAATAAGTCAATGGAAATTTTTAATAAAAAATGTGGTAAAAACATAATTTTAAGTCATGAATTGGAAAACATGTGGCAAAATTTTTATCTACTAGACAACTCAATATTCTGTGACCATCTGTGGAAATTTATAGATATTAAATTAGATATAGGCTGGTTTTTCTGTTTGTAGAACATAATAGAAACCTAATTGAAAACCACACAGCAACATTATAAAACCAAATATGATGTTTATTTCCTTCAAGGTCAAAATGCATGTGTAAGTGTAAAGAATATTACTTTGTTTTTGAACAAAACCCTCTGTTAATATTTTTATTAAATATTGTATATTTCTAAGAGATAGATAGTGAAGAAAGTAATTGTAATCATTTACTTTAAGAATCTAAATAATATTCAAAAGTGATGATAATAGAGACAAATGTATAATGTATTAGCTTAGTCTAATTTTGCTTACATGCTATTGTTTGAATGTTTTCCTATGCATAAGCCTATATTTAATTCCTTAAAAATGCTGATCCCCACCTTTTTCACTGAATCTAGAAAATGAGTGCAGGAGAACTGTTGTATTTGGCAAAAGACTATATCAATACATTTTGGCCTGGGAGTGGGAGTCTGGCCAAGGTGACACCTGAGTTCTTGTTTGGTGAGCTACCAGATCTGTAGTTTGGAACCCTGTACCAGGGAAACTTATATGGAGCTCTGAAAGTGAACTGTCAAAGACAAGAGGACTAGTAATCCTAGTTCAGAGCTCTGAGACCTGGTTCTGCTCTTAGCTCTGCTCTAGCAGGCTCACAGTTGCCTGAAGCCATTTCTGGTTTAGGCATTGTTTTATAGTTAGCTGGTCTCTTTGCTGATTGCTCCAGCCCAGGCTGAAGTCTTAGGCTTATTCTTATGTTGTCTTGTAAAGATATAATTTGTTATAGTTTAACCATCATAATTAAGCTTTCATGCATTGCTATTACTATATCCCCAGTACATATTGGGTTCTGTGAAGGAATTCTTGTACTTTATAGAGGCAGGATGGAGTAGTGGTTAAAGCATGACATTTGCAGCAAGGAGATTGAGGTTTATCCTACTCCATTTCCTCATCTGTAGAATGAGGTTGCAGATTAAATGAGTTAGTGTATATAAAGTGCTTAGAATGGCCTGACATGAGGTAAACACTATATTATGTAGTAAGTACTGTATGTTACTACAGACTACTTTTGTTATTTCTTTGTGAACCCTTACATACACCCTTGGTACAATTCTACATTTTTTAATGCTTGCCTTCAGTTTTTCACCTTCCTTTCCATTTCTTCTTCAACAATTCTTTGTTAGGCAAACAGAACCATTGTAATAAGATAGATAGAATTTAAAATGGAGATGTGCATTAATGCTGACTAATTGAATTCACTGTATCAGCTGGTTATTCTCCAAATCTCTCTTCTCTCCTGCTCTTCTGTGGTAGGGAAGCTGACTTGAATGGCAGAGATTCTTTGCTCTCTGGTAATCCACAAGTGGGAGGCACCAGAAGGAGACAGGAATGATGAGAAGATGACTGGGGTATTTTTTTGTGCCACTAGTATTTTCAGTACCCACCTGGCACCACACATAATTTTTACAATATTATTGACTGTATTCCATATGCTGTAATTTATACCCCCTTGACTATTCTGTAACTTCTTAATCCCTTCACAAAAAATTTTTACAAATATTGCATTGTACTTATAAATAGTAATAAAGGATAGAATATCTTTTATTGTGCTGGTGGCACAGTGGATAAGGTGCCGGCCTACAAACCCAGAGGTCGCTGGTTGGATTCCCCAGCCAGGGCACATAATCAGGTTGCAAAGCCAGGTCTCCAGCCAGGTCTGTAAGCTGGAGGCAGGTGAAAGGCAACCATACATTTGATGTCTCTCTCCCTCTCTCCCTCTCTTCCTTCCCCTCTCTCTAGAAATAATAAATAAAATCTTCTTAAAAAAGTATGAAAAAATAAGTTAATTAGGGTATTTTAAGAATAAATCTCATTTACAAAATTCCATTAACAAAGTCCCTCAAGTAGCTGGAAGCAAACCAGGCCTGTGGCCCATCCCAAGGGAGCAGCTGGGTAGAGGAAGGAGGGGCAGATATTCACATGCCTTTTTGGTGGATGAGTTAGGGAGCAGGAGGAATATGTCACTCACAGAAGGACAATCTAGGGCTCTGTGTATGTGTTCTCTGGTTGAGGCCAAGAGTCCTTATGACTTTGATTAAATTTAGTTTTAAATCCTAGGTCTAGAAATAGTATGTCTCTCTCTGTCTACACCCCTCAGAGACCTAGCTTTTCCCTTGAATAAATCAGCAGCCCCTGAGTCAGCAGAAGACAGTAGCCCAGACCTGGCCAATGGACAGGATTTGGACCTCAGGCAGACTTAAGATAACATTTTGGCCCAAGTTATATTTCAGTTTCTAAGCCTTAATGCGGAACCACTCCCAGGCTAATTTCCCATGAGACCAACAGAGGAATGATGGGAAAAACTTCAGAGTGTTCTCAAGACCTGAACAAATTATTCATTAGCTTTACCTCATCTCCAACCGATCAGCTCCCAGCACCACCCCAACTCCTAACCTAGGATGACTTGTGATTTTGCCCTAAATAACCTATAGCCTACATACCATCAGAGAGTTCAGGCTTTTGAATATTAGCCTCCTATTCTCCTGGATGGCACCATTTTTAATAAAATGGCCAATATTTCTCCACTGCAATTCTTGGTGTTTAGTGTTTGGCTCTACTAGTATGGAGTAGACCAACTCTTTCTGTTCTGTACCACAGATAATGTGTTTCAAAGCAGATATTCAGTCATTTTACTTAGAAGAGGACAATTTGAATAGGTTTGTCCCACATTTTGATTTTAAACTCTTTTAGTTCCTTTAGATGTTAAAGACTTGAGTGTAGTGCTTATTTCTAAAGCAGGCCTTTTAAAATTGCTACTTTGGGTATACAGTTGGTTCAAAGGAGAACCTGGAAAGGTAATGGGCTCTAGTGAGGAAATATTGCTGGGAAACAAATAAAGATAGGAGTCTCAGAACCATCATTATAGTTGCCAGTTTCATGCAAGCCATTTAAGCACTGGGCCTGAACTTTCTTAATACCTTCCATTTGAAGAACATCTTTCTACTTTAAAAGCATTTTCATGTATATTGCTGAAATGCAATAGTCAAAGGAAATGGTGGTTCCTTTGGCTATCATGACTGCTCTAAAAAATAGGTAGCACCACACTGGTCATGATTTCTAGATGATAAGGTCAAAGTTTAGGGATGTTAATTAACTTAGTTAAGAAACAGTCCCAAGCCCTGGCTGGTGGCTCAGTGGCTTGGCACCAGCCTGGGAACCCAAAGGTCGCTGGTTCCAGAGCATATAACCAGGTTGCAAGCCAGGTCTACAGCCAGGTCCGTAGATGGAGGCAGGTGAAAGGCAAACATACATTGATGTTTCTTTCTTTTTCTTCCTCCCTCCTTGCTGTTCTTTCTGAAAATAATAAATAAAATCTTAAAAAAAAAAAAAAGAAGAAGAAGAAGAAGAAGAAAAGAAACAGTCCCAGACCTTTATATAGGGTGATTTTACTTGTTCACTTTATTTTCAGCTTTGTTATTGTGATACTATTTATATGATAAGTTGATAAAGAACATAAAAATGAATATAATTATTATACTAGTTTTAAAACTAGGAAGTAAAATTTATTTAACACAGGCTCTATTTCCGGTTTTTCTGGCTAAAATGTTAATTTTTATTATTGAATGAAAGGAAAGTCATGTGATTTTTAATAGATGTCCTCTCACGCCCCCAAACCTCAGAGCTTAGCTTTCTGGAAAGAACTCAATGCATAAGCTCCACAACAAATTAAACTTGAGACCGCACACTTGGAACAGTCAGAGTGGGTTTGGTGAGGTGTGCTAATCAAGAGAGGAAAGGAGCACAATTCATTTCTGAATTGGTTATCAAATTCTTCTTGTAAGTGACACGATTGAAACTGCCAATAGGCTTTGCAACCTGCTGAGTCCATATTTCTACATCTGTGAAAGCTCAGCAAATGAGCCCTTCTCAGCAAAGCAAGAGGGTTTCGACAGCTAGAAATTTGATGAGGTGTTGCACCCTGCGGCCAACCATTTCTCAAGAGACCTCTTTCTGTTTCACCTATTGAATTCCCTTGTGATTGACAGGCAGCTTCAGTCATTACTCAGATTTTCCTTTGTGTTATCTCCTTAGCAAATCTGGCCACCACAGTACCTATGAAAAACACAGTCACTTTATTATTATGGGATCATTCAACACTAGAGCTAGAAGGAACTCAAGAAGTTATTAAGCCCATGTCTCTTCTCCCATGAATAGCCATTCAGTTTTCCCATCTTGAACCCTTTTCAGGTAAACCCAACAATTCTTCTCTTCATCACTATTGAAATACTCCATCAGGAAGTGCTCTCCAATTTCTTTCCATACTGCCATTCAAAATCTTTGGCTACTGTCACTACAAAATGATGCCTTGAATGTGAAGATGTTGTACTAAAATTATGATAATAGAACTATTCACTTTTTTTGAACCAGAGAATTTGTGTTGCCATTTTTTAGTATTATAAGACAAGCAGAAGCATTATTCTGCCTTCCATAGGGTCAGAAACATCAGGTAAAGGTCTATCAATGTTTAAGCAATAAAAAAATAGAACTTGTCCACCTAGATTCAATCTCAGAATAGTCTTCTTTTGGTAACTACACTTTCTATAAAGATGTTCTTAGGAATAAAATGTGTTTGATATTTGTGTAGGGAAAAAGAGCATGTGCTTAAAAAGGGCATATGCTTAATTTTTTCTTCTGGATGTTTTCTTTCCTCTAAGACATTATAATTCTGTTTCCAAGACATATTTCTAACAAGAGAATAGCTACAGTTACATGAATAAACACATTGTCCACCTAAGAGAACACCATTCAGACAGCTGAAAACAGAGGCAAGTTGAAAAATAGGTCTGTAGAACCAGCAGAATGGCATTTTATCACTTAATATATTGTTGACTGGTCACAAAAAAAAAACCTCGTGTTTTCCTGTCAAAATGGCAACCATCAACACATCAACAAACAACAAGTGTTGGTGAGGATGCAGGGCAAAGGGAACCCTCATACACTGTTGGTGGGAATGTAGGCTGGTGCAGCCACTGTGGAAAACAGTATGGGGTTTCCTTAAAAAACTAAAAATGGAACTGCCTTTTGATCCAGCAATTCCACTACTTGGACTATACCCAAAGAATCCTGAAACACCAATTCATAAG
>PVIW01006524.1:0-85877 GCA_004026585.1 Noctilio leporinus
GGATCAAAAGGCAGTTCCATTTTTAGTTTTTTAAGGAAACCCCATACTGTTTTCCACAGTGGCTGCACCAGCCTGCATTCCCACCAACAGTGTATGAGGGTTCCCTTTGCCCCGCATCCTCGCCAACACTTGTTGTTTGTTGATTTGCTGATGATTGCTATTCTGACAGGTGTGAGGTGGTATCTTAATGCAGTTTTAAAAAAATATGGAACGCTTCACGAATTTGCGTGTCATCCTTGCGCAGGGGCCATGCTAATCTTCTCTGTATCGTTCCAATTTTAGTATATGTGCTGCCGAAGCGAGCACTGTTTCTTCATTTTCTTAAAGCAGACCCTTTAGCATCTCTTGCAATGCTGATTTGATGAAGATGTATTCTTTTAGCCTTCTTTTGTCTGGAGAACTCCTTATTTCACCTTCCATTTTGAACGAGAGCCTTGCTGGGTAGAGTATTCTTGGTTGCAGGCTTTTGTTTTTCATTGCTTGAAATACTTTTTTGCCATTCCCTTCTAGCTTGCTGAGCTTCTGTTGAGAAATCAACTGATAACCTTATGGGAGACCCCTTGTATTTATTAGCTGTTTCTCTCTTGCTGCTTTTAGGATTCTCTCCTTGTCTTTGAAATTTTCCATTTTCATAATGATATATCTTGGAGTGGGCCTGTCTGGGTTCATCTTCACTGGGACCCTCTGTGCTTCCTGAGTTTGCATGACGTTTTCTCTCCTCAAATTAGGGAAGTTTTCTGTCATTACTTTTTCAAAGAGGTTTTCTATCCCTTGCTCCTCCTCTTCTCCTCCTGGTATCCCTATGATATGGATGTTATGACCTTTCATGTTATCCTTCAGCTCTCTTAAAACGTCTTCATTCTTTTTCAGTCTTTTTTCATTTTGTTGCACTGCCTGGGAATTTTTTTCTACATTGACCTCCAGCTCACTGATTCGATCCTCTGCTCTTTCTAGTCTGCTTTTGATTCCTTCTACTGTGTTCTTTAATTCAGGAATTGTATTATTCATTTCCTCCTGGCTCTTATTCATGGTGTCTATGTTCTTTTTAATGCTGGTGTAGTTCTCAGCAAGTTCCTTGTAGGTTCCCTGGAGTTCTTCATAGTTCCCCTGGAGTTGTTTGTAGTTTTCTTTGAACTTGCTGAGCTCATTGAGCTTCTCTATCATCATTATTTTGAATTCCATGTCTGATAGGGTGCTTGCCTCTACTTCCTTTTGCACTTTTTCTGGGGATTCCTCCTTTCCATTTGCTGAGGATTTATTTCTTTGTTTCCCCATTTTAGATGGCTCTTCTTTCTTTCTGCTTCTTGGATTGGCTGACTTCGACTTACTGTCTTAGTGGTGTAACTTTCTGTGGTGTAGAGGTGCACTTTTTTTACTTCCTGGATCTGGGCTTAGTGACATCAGCTCGTGTCCCAGTCTGGGCCTAGTTAGCCAGTTGGAGACTACCAGGGACCCACTGTCTTTGTTTGTCTCCTTTAGCTGTTAATCCAGTCAGTCTGTGATCAGTGGTCAGTTTTAGGCACCTCGGTCACATTGTGATGAAGTGGCCTCCTCTGTTCTGTCCGTGGTCATAAGCCTTCTCTCCAGTTGGTGTTCTGTTGGTTACTCTGGGTGCTTTCTCCCCAGTTAAGTTGTAATTCCAGTTTGGTGTTGGGAAGAAATTGGTGTAGCTCCACTTACTCCTCTGCCATCTTGGTTCTCCCAAATTGTTACTATTTTTTAAAGCATATTTATTTGCTTACACTTAGTGGCCAATTTCATGCTTCTTTTTCCTTCTTGGCGCGGCTATCAGCAAATGCTACTCCTGAACTTGATTGATGGGCGCAGTTCCTATTTCCCCAACCAGAAGTTAAAGAGCATGGCTTGTAGCTATAAAACAGAAATACACCTTCATTTTCTAAGTGTTTTGGTTTACTAGACATTTAAACAGTACCCAAAGTACCAGTATAAAAGCAACACTTTTTTATAATAGTTTTTTGTTTTTAAAAAATTAAAGATATCATCCATGTAGTTTTGTAGCTACAAAAGGTCATATCCCCACAGAATTATCTGAGGATTTTATGACCCTCCCTCTCCCTCCACTGTTGAGAAGTTTGTAATTTAAACAGGTTGTACCTTCCGAGATCAGACGAGATCGGGCGCGTTCAGGGTGGTATGGCCATAGACTAAACAGGTTGTACCTTGAGTAATGTAAACTGTATAATAAACATGAGTTAATATTGACATTTAAACTTCATACAAAAGAATACCATTCAGTATAAATTGTGCATTTTTTTCCACTAAATATTTAGTGTTTGTTTCTTTTCCTTTCAGTCATGTTTGAAGTAGACTATGATTGGACATTTCAAATTTTAGTGGAAATTACTCATGCTTGATCTATTAAAAAATTTTTTTTGCGTGTGGTTTCTTTTCGACAGGATGTGTTTAAAGAAATATCTGTGTCATTTATTTTCTAGAACTCAATCCTGAAGTCAAACTTATTCTAAGTTTTGGTATAGACACCCAAAGTTTTAGATTAGATTTTCAGTCATTTACTCTGTTAGTACCTTCTGTTCATCATGGGAACCTTGAATTTGCCATCATTTCCTGCCCTGCCAGCATCTCATGCTGGTGGTGAGAATCCATAGGTGAGCGTTTTCCCAAAGAGGAGGAATAATGAATTTAACTCAGTCTTTTTGCTCTTCTCTAAGATTCTTAGACCGTAACATTCCCCTCAGTTCTTATTTTTCCACATAAGCTATCCTGTATTATAATTCTGTTGAAATTTATCATGTGTTTATGTGTGTGGAAGATCATGAAGAATAATGCAGATCATAATGGGGCTTATGTACATGCCTATACAGTTTCAAAAACACAAGTCAAGCATTTAACAAATTGAGTCCTTTTAAAATTCAGACCATTTAAACATGTAAATATATATGTTTATAAACATATTGGGTTGGTCAAAAGTTTGTTGAGTTTTTTTTGTATGATGACTCTAATAGTGCTTAGTTGCCTTTAACTCATTTGAAACAATATTGTTAGATTATATTGTGACAGCTATTGTATCTGCGCATGTAAAGAAAAACATCAAAATTGGTGAATTTTTGTGTAGCCATTTTAATATTGAAGATGGAAGAAAATAAACTATATTTTGGCTTATTATGCTTTATTATATCAAGAAAGGTAACAACTGCTCTGCAGAAAAAGATTTGGGCGGTGTACGGGTAAGGTACTGTGCCTGGCTGAAAGTGTCAGAGTGATGTGAAAAGTTTCACCCTGGAGATTGCTTGTTGGATGGTGCTCCATGATCAGGTAGACCAGTTGAAGTTGATAGTGATCAAATCCAGACATTAATTGAAAACAATCAACATTCTACCATGGAGGAGGTAGCCAACATACTCAAGATACCCAAATCAATAAAGTTATTGATGAAAATGAAAAATGTGTCTTTTCTTTTATGGAAGAAACTAAACAGACGTTTTGGCCAACCCAATATAAAGCCATGTCAAAAAAAAAAAATAGCATTATGTGTCTTATTCCTAGACAAGTCACTCTTTGCTCTTTTTCTAACTCTAAAAGGCTGTGCAACGTTAAGCCTTTGAAGGTACGTAAAAGCATTCTTTTTGGGTATTTACATCTGGATTTTGCATCATGTAAACTACCACCTCTACTTTTTCTGTGTGGTACTTTCCTATATTTTCTATGCAGTCTTCAGCTCATAAATCTTGCATGGGGCTGTACTCTCATTTCTCTTAAAATTGTTAATTTTCATTGTCTTTCTCTTAAAATTTTTAAAAAGATTTTATTTATTATTTTTAGAGAGAGGGGAAGGGAGGGAGGCAAAGAGGGACAGAAACATCAATGTATGGTTGCCTTTCACCTGCCTTCAGCTATGGACCTGGCTGGGGATCTGGCTGGAGACCTGGCTTGTAGCCTGGTATGTGCTCTGGCTGGGGAATCTGAATCGATTCCCTTTGGGTTTGAAACCTTTGGGTTTGCCGGCTGGCATCTATCCACTGAGTCACCAGCCAGGGCCTCATTATCTTTCTCTTTAATGTAACTTTTATGACATTTTTCTCAGGTGACTCAAATTGGGATTTGGTAATATTGATTGGTGTAAGTAAATGTTTCTTTGTTGTGGCATACTATTCTAAATAGGATTTCAGCTTTATACTCTTTCTTTGACCTTACTTAAGCCTTAAACCACCTAGAGTGCTATCGTCAAAAGTTGGCTAAATTTTGCTTGTCAAAGAACTTTGAAATGACCTCTTTCAGGTATGAGAATTGTGCTTGGGGTAATACCTCTGGTTGGAGAATAAGAGAGATGTGGTTCTCAGAATGCAATAGGCTGGAATCTCTCTTGGCAGGAAAGCACACAGAGATTAGGCAGTTAGAGGAAGGGACCCCTGCACAGCCTTTCCACTGTTCCTTCTTCTGTGGACTTGAGAGCTGGGTTTCATTCTAGGAATGGTCTCTGGATAAGACTGGAGCCCTAAGTGCCTCAGAAATTGTATGGTCCTGCCCAGGACTTTAGGACTTCTGTGCCTACCTACCAATTTCAAGGACTGGATATGGTATTGATTAAAAAAGCAAATTCTATAGCCCCAAATTAAATACTAACCTTCTATTAATCCAATATTATTACTTTCTCGTTCCTAATGTAACAGGCAGTTCAGTCTGGAGCTTAGTGGTGTGGCTGATGGCTAACGGCGTGGTCATTATTCAGTGGGATTCTCGTTGGTCTATACAAAGCTTATTCTGGGGTGCTAGAGTTAACTGTTTTCTCCGTCCTAGACAAAGGAACATCATGGTGAAAGACAAGAGAATCTGGGATAATGCTTTAAACTGTAACAGTTTTTAATCTGGATCATTATTGAGGTAGATTTATGAGCACAAAGGTGAACTCATGGCTGACACCTCATTCTATACTTACAAAATAAAACACATCTTTGATTTCTTATTTAGAGAATGCTGTGATCCTTGTTCTGCCCTGTTAAAGATCTAATGCCACAGTGAATAAAAGGAAGGAGAATTGGAAATTGATTCTACCTACTTAGATGAAAAATCTTTCCTGACGCTGTTATTTATAAAATTTAGATTTCTGTTCCCTCCACCCACCTAAATACTTTTTCGTTTGAGCTCCACTTTGCAGGAAACTAAATTATTCATCTTCTAAAGTGGCCTTATGTTTGTCTAGCAAGGAAATCAGAAAAAGGGGTTTCAGAGAGGCTAGCAATGAAATTGAAAGTGTCTACTGTCACCACTAGTGATAAATCACACTGGTGTTAAAGATGCAAATACTTGTTCTAGTATTCTCTTCCTTTCTACAATTAAGTTAATTAAACCGGCAAAGTACTTCATTATCTACTATGGTGCATGCTAATGGTACATTGAAAGTTTCACAGTTTTATAATATGGGCAAGTTTCTGAAAATTTAAATCTCTGAGATTTAAATCTCTATATTCATTGTATTCTAAGTTTATATACTTAATCATACTTCATATTGTTACTGGGAGAATATAGCTATTGTACCACAACTAGGTTCCTAGTTTGGTTTACAAATACAAGAGATTTTAGGAAACATTTGGACCTGCCACATTCAGGGCAACTTTTGCTTATCTTTCATGAAAATGATTAAAACAATATATAGTGCATTTTTATTAGACTGTCAGGAATTTAATTACATTCAACCTAGCATTGTCGAATTTTAAATGTATTCTTATTAAATAGAATTTTAAAAAGCTGCTATAAATTACTAATATGATTGGTTTTTTTTTTAATTTGCAGCATTTAAATATTAGGACATTGACAGATGACGTGGTAAGGTTATTCTCAATGTTTCCTTTGTTGTGAATTTAAACTAACTATGTGATGTTGATGGCATGCTGTGCTAACACCTTTGAAATAGCTGAAAACTGCATGTTTTAGAAATGTACTGTTAAAAGGTGCTAAATTGAGAGTCAGAACTGGTAACATTTATTAAATTGTTGTTTTTAAAATAGTAAAAGGGACTGTTTGATATGTTAGTTTAAAAAAATTATTTGCAATATGTTAATCTTGAATCATTCAAATCAGCTTTCATACTTAAAGAGGTAAAAATACTGCTAAAGACATGTCATCTTTTCAGAAATATGTAGCTGCTAAGTAAAACAGACTAGGCTAAAATGCCATATACGTACGAGGGCGGACTCCCCACCAAAAAACTGGAAGTATTTTCTGGAGGGCAGGTCCCTTGGAGCACTCACTTGTGATGAGTGTTCCAGGAACCCACCTGTGTCAGTGTGTCAGCGTATCATCTGGTGGTGTGGTGAGAGGCTTCATCAGGCTTCAGTGAATTTTTTTGAAGATGCTTTCAACACATTTGCCTGTTTCATGATGGGTGATTTACCAGCGTACCTGCCCACACCATGCTGAGTGTTCAGCAGTTTTTAACCAAAAATGGCATGAACCCCATTTCCCACCCTCCCTGGTCACCCAATCTCTCCCTGAGCAACCATTTTTTGTTTGTTTGTTTGTTTCCCAGATAAATTATGTCCTCAAAGGGAAACACTTGCCAATGTAGAAAAGGTGAAACAAACAAATGAACAAGCAAACAAAAAAACAGAAGAAAAGGCATCAAAATTGTGAAGTTCTAAAACTATTCTGAGCAGTGGAAATAATGTCTCCATAGGTGTATTGCATCACATGGAGAGTGCTTTGAAGGTGACTGACGTTTAAATAAATACATAGTTTTTATAAATAAATTCCAGTTTTTGTAGGGTCCCTCCTTGTACTTTTTGAAATTTTTCTTAAAAACGAGAACCAAGCAGCTTTAATATATGTTATGCATGTTGAAAATAATAGGCATTCTTAGAGGTAATTACTTCATAGCACCTTTACAGATTCTTATATGTTCAGGTAAATTATTCTGGTAACTATTTTTGAGTATAATTCTTAGTTAGTGGTAAAGGAATAACAATTAAGAACAAGACCCAAATAAGGAATAACACCAAAAACATGTTAGCATGATATAGAGGACAAAGCACATCACTCCACTGACCAAGTTTTAAATGAAAATTCACCTTGTATCAATATGAGACAGAGTGCCTAGAACATAATAAGCACTCAAAAAATGTTTAGTGCACTTGATAATGCAAAGTACCATCTTAGACATTTAACCGTCGTGAGGTAAAGCGGATATGAATGAGACGTAGATCCAGACATGCAGATTTAAAAAAACTGAATTAGGTTGTAATGTTTTGTTCCTCTGTGTAGTATCTAATAAAAGGGTATTTATGTAAACTTTGCAGGATGACATTCATTTCTCATATAATAGTATTTAGAAAATGGTAGCAACATGGGACACTTACACAGATTACGTCATTTCTCACCCTGGAGGGCTGACGTCCTAATTTGGCCACCAAGTGCGTTGAGGCTGGCAGGTTAAGTTGGGAGCTTTCTCAAGTACGCACAGCTGGCGAGTGGCGCAGCTGTGGCTGGAGTCTTGTACAGAGCTCCAAACCCGGACACTTCCACTGCTGACTTAGCTTGCAAATGGCTTCTTAAGGCCGATAATAAAACCATCTGCAGTTTTTATGTTGGAACATTTATGAGAATATACAGTGGTATGTTTGTAACAGCCTTATTGAGCTATAATTCACGTATCATATATTTTGTCCATTTAGCGTGTACATTTCAGTGGTTTTTAGTATATTTACAGAGCTGTGAAACTATCACCACAATCAATTTTAGAACATTTTCATCACCCCAAAAAATACTTCATACCCTTAAGCAGTTACTTCCCAGTTACCTCCAGCTCCCCCAGTGCTGGCAACCACCAGTCACTTTCTGTCTATAGATTTGCCTCTTCTATACACTTCATGTAAATGGAGTCTTTGACATACAGTTTTTTGGTGACTGAATTGTTTTACTTTGCATAATATTTTCAAGGTTCATATTTGTTGTATGTATCAGTACTTCCTTTTTATTGATGAATAATATTCTATGCAATGATATATGATATTTTGGAGGTTTGTTTCTGTTTTATTGGGTGGTTTCCCCCCACCCCACCCCTCTGATTTCTTTCAGTTCCGTGCCCTCTGGGTTTGTTATATTTTTGTTGTATGACTCTGCCCTTGCACGTTGCCAAACCGAAATCTCTAGAAAGTCATGTTGTGGAGTTACCTCAACAGGCTACTTTAGAAGCCAACTTGCTCTGATTTTAATACATGGGTTTCTCCTCAGTGAAGACTTTCTTAAGCTTCTTTCTCCAACTTGTCTTCATTCCTCACCTCTCCCCTCATCCTTGTAACTGGGCTTGGGATGGTCAGAACTTTCGGGATGTTACCATAGCACCTAGTGCATGTTTTTGTCAAAGGCAGTACATCATTTATTATCTGTCTTTGTCATTCGTTTAAGCCTTTAAAAGGCAGAGACAGTGTTATCATTAATATTTCCAGGCATGTTGTCTGGCAATGTTAAGCGTTTTCGTAAGTTCTTGGTTGAAGAAGTGAAAGAATGAGGCACTACTTTGATGACCTGCATGACATTGTGGTTTCCTTGGGTCTGTGCCTGCTTGGTCCGAGTCAGGCTTCCCAGAGATGGAGGCTTGTTTTGCACAGGGTAGAGAAGCTTTGACAAGGACGTGTCATCAGTCTGTCTGACACCTGTGTGGGTCGCTGACTGTTGCCTTGCTCCTGCCTTCACCTTGGACGTGCACAAGACTCTTCTCTGGATTGCTTGTTGATGCTCTTCACCTTGAGCCCTGACTGTACAGCTGTCTCTCCAGCTCTCACTGTTCTCTTTTGATCTTGTGCATTAGCTTGGCTCTTGAGTGGCCAAGGCTTGAGCCTGGGAAAGGATGGACAGGTAGCCTAGTGTGGGTGTTGGGTCCGTTTTTGTGGAGCTTAGAGAATTAGCATGACGATCTTGAACAGGAGATACTGACCAATAAGGTTTTTCTTATTGTTGATTGATGAGGCAGCGTGGAAAGAGCATTGGATTTGGAATCAAAAGACTCTTGTGGAAAGACAAAATTTTATCACCTCTTAGCTCTGCGACCTTGGCAAATCAATTATATTTTGCATACTTGTAAGGAATGGCTAATTATACCTTTTCTGCATTCCTCAAAGGGTTTTGGTGTGTTTGACTTAAACCCAAGTTGGTTGAACTGTTGTTGCATTTAGTTCTGTCCCTTCTTAACCCCCTTTAAAAATATTCCCTGGTGGACCGAGAGAGGAGTGGTGTGACACATTTGCAGTTGAGGCTTGCAGGGTATGTGTATTGTAGGTCAGTGCAGAGCTTTGAGGAGGACAGGGTAGTTGGATATTTTGAAGGCTCTTAAAACTATTTTTGGTGAGTTACAGCTCAGGAAAGCCTTTGCTGCTGACTGAAACTTTGATGTATGCTAGCACTGTGTTTTCTAATTAAAGGTTGCCTGCCACCCCACAATATACATGTTGCACGTGTGTTTTTAATTTAGAACTTCTTAATGAGAATAGCCATTTCTGAGCAGAACTTGAGAGAAGGCATCCAAGAGTGACATCTGCTCTGGTCATATGTTTGAATAACAAGAGTTTTCGAAACATTAAATAGAAAGATTTTGGGAAATATTAAAAACCTATTTCTTTTCATTTTTTAAAGAGCCATATTTATTTAATTTTTTTAAAAGATTTTATTTATTTTCAGAGAGAGGGGAATGGAGAGAGGCAGAGAGGGAGAGAGACATCCATGTATGGCTGCCTTTCACCTGCCTCCAGCCACAGACCTGGCTGGAGACCTGGCTTGCAACCTGGTTATGTGCCCTGACTGGGAATCGAACTAGCTACTTTTGGGTAGCTGGATAAGGCAGGCTGGTGCCTTATCCACTGTGCCACCAGCCAGGGATTAAAAACCTATTTCTTTAGTTGCTAAACATTTTTTTATTGATTTCAAAGAGTGATATAGGAATTGCAGAGAAGAGTGAGAGAGAAAGAAAGAAAGAAAGGGAGAGGAACGTTAGTTTGTTGATCCGTTTATCTGTGCATTCATTGGTTGGTTCCTACACGTGCTCTGACCTGGGATCAACCCCAGATCCTTGGCGTATGGGGGTGACGCTCGAAGCGACTGAGCTGCCTGGCCAGGGCTTAAGTTGCTTTGTTAAAGGCCTGCAAAGTACTTCACCTTTTAAGGTTATTTTTTAAATTACTATCAGAATTTAATTGCACAGGACACTATTTGGTTAAAAGAACAAAGCAGTACCATCATTGACTGCTACTAGCCACTGGTAGACTAGCATTGAAGTGGCTAGGCAGAGTTCATACTCTCTAAACAGTGTTGATTCTATAAACATCTGAGCACTCCCACTGCATCAAGTTCAGCCCAAGGTGCTCAGGTAATGTGAAGGTGAAAAAAATGACTGAGTTTACCAGCCCCTTTTGTAGCTGGGATGAAGAGTAAGCTTTCCTTGTCGGGACAAAAGGTGGGGAGGAGGGCAGCGAGGGGAGAGGAGCTTGAAAAGGTAGAGCTGGGGGAAGCAGAACGGGACTTCGCGATGCCGAGTTCCTCTCTTGGTCCTCCAGCTGTTTCTGCTGTCTTGCTGTGTTTGCCTTGCTTCCCCCTTGTCCCTCACAGCCATTTGTCAGAACTGTCGTTCCTAATGCTAGTCTCCTCTTCTTCCCCACCAACTTCAGCATTGCCATTGTGATCCCTTGTTTGGTGTGTCATCAGCAGTTTTCACATTTCCACTCACAATAAGGACCCACAGTAAGAAACTCATTTTATTTTGTAGTCCAGCCCACGAATTCTCTCAGTTGAAACAAAAAATTTAAAAAACAGTGTTTAATGTTTCTAAGCGTAATAAACTCAGATCCTTCTTTTCTGATCTTATTTCTCCTTCTCTCCGTTCCATTAAAAAAAAAAACCCAAACAACAATACCAGGAAAAAAAGTGCTCTAGTCCACTCCTCTAATTTATATGACCCATGCATGTGTCATAACTATAGCTAGAAAAACAGAGGAAGTTCTCAGTTCTGAATTCTTAGTAGTTTGTCTTTCAAGGAGGTTTGTTGGTTTGTTTTTTTAATATCTCTTGTTGAATTACGAGTTGTTTGTAATATCTTCTTATCCTTTAAAGGTAGGATCTGTGTTGATTGCCCCCTTTTCCAATCCTGCTATTGATGATGTGTTTTCTTCCCCCTCCCCCACCTCCAATTAGTATGAGAAGAGGTTTATTCATTTTACTGATGTTTGAAAGAAACAGCTTTGTTTTTGCAAGTTTTCTTTATGTACTTTTGCTTTCATTTATTTTGTCTTTATTATTTCCTTCCTCTTGCTTTATTCTTTCTCATTTCTTTTTTTATATTGTTGTTGTATTACATCCATCCCTTTTTTCCTCCCCTCTGTCCCCTTTCCCACCCACCCACTCCCCCCCAAAGTCAATCCCACTTGTCCTCGTCCATGTCCATGGTTCTTCCATGCTAGTTCCTTGAATAAATTGCTGTTCTTCTTTGCCTCCTCCTCCCCCCTCCCCTCTTCCCTCTGCCCACTGAAGGTCTACTCATTGTATTCATGTATCTGGTTCTGTTTTGCTTGTTTGTTTATTTTTGTCCTGTAATGGTAAGATCATATGGTATTTGTCTTTCACTGACTGGCTTATTTCACTAAGCATATTTTCCAGTTCCATCCATGTTGTTGCGAAGGGTAGGAGTTCCTTCTTTCTTTCTGCTGTATAGTATTCCATTGTGTAAATGTACCAGAGTTTTTTGATCCAGTTATTTGAGTTTTCTGATATTTTTCTGTTGCTGATTTGTAATTTATTTCCTTGTTACAGGGATTATGTTTTAGGTGATTCCAGTCTTTTTCAGTTTTGAATCTTGCCTTCTGTCTGAGAATGTGGTCTATGTTGGTGAATGTTCTACGTGCACTGTTTTTGTTAAAAGTGGTCTGTCAGTAGTAAACAAGTCAGGCTGGTTGATCATGTTGTTCACATCTATATCCCCATCTGCTTGTTTTGGTAATTATGGAAAGGGAAGTGTTGAAGTCTCTAAATATAACTTTAGTGACTTTGAGGATTTCACAAATTTTCATTAATTTCTCTCAGTCTTTGTTTCATTTTTTTTGAGTTTTTACAATCCAGTGTGTACATTTAAGATCGTTATGAATCCTTTATTATTGTATAGTGACCATTTTCATCCCCAGTTGTGTTCATTTGTTTTTAGCCTTTGGAAATTAACTGGGTTTCTATGCTCTGCTTGATCCAATTCTCTCCTTCCTCTGAAGAATAAAGATTTCTTGACTATGATACCAGACTGTTAGTTCCACAGTCCTGTGCTCTTTTCTATCGCTCTTGTGTATGTTTTTTCTTTGAACTATCGTGATTTCTCAGCTTTATTTCTCAAAGCCGCTGTTCTCTGCTGTATATAGGACTTGATCTCGATAATTACCTTAGTCTATATCTCTGTGACCTTTTCCTCAAGTTGAGACGTTTGTGCATTAGCCTGTACTTGAAATTACCTGGCCCAAATTAAATCCTTCACTTTTTACAAAAAGATTTTATTTATTTATTTTTAGAGAGAGGGGAAGGGAGGGAGAAAGAGAGGAAAAAAACACCAATGTGTGGTCGCTCCTCACATGCCGCCAACTGGGGACCTGGCTTGCTACCCAGGCCTGTGCCCTGACTGGGAATTAAACCTGCAACTGTTTGGTTCGCAGGCTGGTGCTCAATCCACTGAGCCACCCAGCCAGGCTACATCCTTCACTTTTGTCATACACTCGTTGTTATTCCTGTATTCTCCTAGAAGGTAACTTCACCCTTCTCAAGTTTCTTTCTAATTATTTCTCAAATCTAATTTCTTCTCTGAATTCCTTCTATTATAGCACTAGACATTTTATTATCTCCTGTCAGGATTCATAGCTTCCTGTTGCTCTCAAAAAAAAAAAGACTTTCTGTACAGCAACAAAGTGATCTGTCCTAATTGTATCTGACCATATTTTACCTGATTTGAAACTGCTTAATTGCACCTGTTATCTATAGATCAAGCCCAAACTTTTTAACGTGGCATGCTAAGACCTCTCCGGTAGAACCATACTTACTTTGATACACGTTTCTCAGTCAATAGGCCGGAACCTTCCAGGGAACTCACTTAGCACATGTAAAAACATAGCTGCTGATTGGAAGAAGGTATGTGAAGTGATAATAAGGACCATGTCATTATTAGCTGTGTGCTAAGTAGTGTTCCAAATGTTAGCTTTATAAGCACATTTAATGTTTTGAGCATGCTTCTGAGTAGGCAATATTATTATTCCCATTTTAAAGGCAGAGAAACCGAGTCAAGAGAGAGGTTAATTACCTTGTTGAAAGTCTTGGGGGGCAGCCAGAACGGGACAGAGTGGCTCCAAGAGAGTGTGATCTTCAACAAGATAGTCAGACTGCCACCTAAGTGCTTGAGAGTGCCAGTGCCAACTCTCAAAGTCTATTTCTCTTCTTCTTGTTTGTTTGTTTTCCCTTAAAGCCATCCATGTGAGACATCTCACCTTTAAATTGACAGTGAAAAAGTCTGCCACAGCTATTGGTCTTAATCCTGACAGAATTACTGTAATTGCAAAGACATATTGTATCTAAGAAGTTTTCTATGGGAAAAAATGAGCTACTTTGAATATTTCTAGTGAACAAAATGGAGAAAGGTTTATCCCCAGTGTGATATGTATGACTGAGATGGCAATAGGTACAGGATTAAGGGGTTTGTTAAGTTGCAAGGACATAGAAAAACTGGATGGAAACCACTATGCAGATCTAGCAACTTCAGTCTGGTCCCAGATAAGGACATAAACTTTCCTGCTCCTCTGAGGGAGCAGGACCCCTATGTGGGATGGGGTCCTAGGACCACAGGATGTCACCTGGATGTGCCTGGGCTCTGATGAGTGCTTTCATAAGCATTCACTGTTCTCTGTGGGCCTTCTGACTCACTCCATGTAACTAACTGCTACCAGAAAGCACATTCCTGGGTATTTCTGTGAGACTGGTTCACTCAAAGAGGAGTTCTCCAGATGAATGCCTAGCAGGACTGGGTTTGGTGTACCTGCAGACTTCCCGTACCTGGGTGTGATAGGCCTTGTGGGATGATGTATGCTACAAAAGACATCATATGTATACAAAGAAAATAAAATTATTTTAATCAAAGAAAATAGTGATTTTAATTATATAAACATGCACCTAACTTTCAAGTCAATTAATAAAACATTCATTAAAAAAGAATGTTGCTTACAATCATTATTTAAAATAATATTGGCCTGTTAGGATATAAAACTTTTATACTATAATTTAAGTTCATTTTGCATTTTATGAACATACTATATTTACCTTATACATTAAAAACTATTTTCTACAATTTTTCTATAAAACTGTATTCTCAAAATACATATTTTTTCTTCTGTGTAATGTAGAAATATCAGTATGGACCAGGGCAACTGAATATTTGCGGTCAGATACATCAAAATATGTTCCATAAAATTTAAATTATTTCTAAGTCAGGTGGGCCTTTTTGAGCCCATTAATATGAGTTAATTAGAGCTTCCTGCACTTAGATTTTCAGTAGTAACACTTAAGTACTATCTTAGGATCTTTAAATATTTATGAAATAGCTTAGAGAGCTCCTCCTCAAATCAGTACAAACTTGGGAATAAGATCAAGAACTCTCAGTGCCAAATATACTAAGATGCAGTAGGGTGTGCAGACTTGTTTATTCATCCTTTTTTCCATTCATTCATTAAACATTTATTGAGTGCCTAGTACTATTATAGGAATACAATGATGAATAAGGCTGTTTGTTCCCTCTTGGAACAGTGGGGAAACAGATGTGTACACAGTCACTGTACATTTGAGGGCTGGAGCCATAGTATACAAGGCACAGTGAAGTGGTAAGGTCAGCTTTGATCTGGGGGAAGACTTCAATGAGCAGGTGACCTCAGCTGAGTTTTGAAGGACAAGTTCGAATGCAGGCTGGTAGAAACTGTAGGAACTCTAATAATCTTACTTCCTGGATATCAACTGAATGAATTCCCCTGGTATAAGTGTCAGTTTGGAAGATAGATAGAAATTCTTAATGTCTTCGGATAATTTTCATGAATGGGTACTATACGTAAGTCTGTCTTTTAAATATCAAGTGAGTAGTCATTTACAAAGCTGATTTATATTTGTTTTTAAGTATAGCGTAGTGTAATACTTGAATATATACAATTATCACACTTTGAGTAGATGTGGATAAGTAGAACTTAAACTTTTTTGAATATTAAAGACTTTTACAATGATTTTGTGCTCCTTTCCTTTGAGTGGAAGTTTCCCCTACTATCTTAATGAAATTGCATTACAGAAATTCATGCTTGTTTTTACTGTATCAGGCTTCTCTTCGATCTGTGTTGGGAAGGGCCATGGTTTACTTGTTGAAAATATGAGAGGTATAACAACTGGCATTCTTCCAGGTATTGTGAGAAGGATTTAGAAGGCAAGGAGCAGTGGCTTGTGTCCCAGCTATGGAAGATAGAAAGCTATTCATTAATTTACTCACTCAACAAATATTAATAGAAGATATACTATATACTTAGAACCATGCTAAGTTTTAGGAGTGGTTCAGTGAATAAAAGAATAATTTCTGTTCTCAGAAATTATTATACCCTAGTTGAGGAAATGTCTATGGTATAAGGCAGTTTCAGAATATTATACATCCAGTTTTGTAAGTAAGCAAGCAGGACCTAAGTCAGTCAGGAACGCACCTTTTACACAAGGTGTAGCTCAAACTGAGAACTAAGGTTGAATTGAAATTCCCCAGATTAAGTGGATGGGATGTGTTGTGGATGTGGATAGGTACTAGGCACAAGAAAAAGCATTGGGGCATTTAGGAAGCTCTGGGTTACTCAGGACATCTAGGTCAATGAATTTAAGGGTGGAATGGTGCAAGGTTTTTTGGAGAGGAAGTAAGGTTCTAATTAAGGTGGACCTTTGAGAGCCCTGGCTGGTGGCAAAGTGGATAAGGCGCTGACCTGCAAACCCAAAGGTCACTGGTTCAATTCCCAGCTGGGACACCTAACCAGGTTGCAAGCCAGGTCTCCAGCCAGATCTGTAGCTGGAGGCAGGTGAAAGGCAACCATACATGGATGTTTCTCTACCTCTTTCCCTTACCCTCTCTCTCTCTTAAAAAAAAAAAGGTGGACCTTTGAGTCATGATAGATATTTGAATGTCATCCTCTGAGTAATGGAGATTCAAAAGTTGAAGTGTTTTAAGCACAGGAATGTGGGGCATGATTGGATTTGCATGTCTGGAAGATGAAAATGATGAAGGTAGGGGTAGGGGGCAGTAAAGACAGGCAGCCTACAGAGCTGCTGCAGTTGTTCAAGTGGCCTGAATGAGGGCAGTGGCAATAGGGCCAGAGAAGATGAATTAAGGTACAATCCACATGGCCTGATGATTTATGTCCCCTTATTAATTTTCATTAGTTATTACAATTCAACTCACCTTTCCACTGACCTGAGTCAGTATCGGAAGTCATAATTGATCCATATAGTCAGCAAGCACCCAGAGGCTTCCCTCCCACTTTTCCTTCTGATCTGACACTATCTCTGAACAACTCCTCTAGGCCTCCCCAACTCCCCTCCTCTGTGTCTCAAAGCCCATCACTTTAAATGTTTACTTTCCTTCCTGAAACCTAGATGTTCTTTGAAGGCTTTACTTTCCTGGTATCTTCTCCCTTCAAAAGCTTCGAGCTCTTTTTAAGCATTTCTATGCATTCCTCCTAGTTAGTCTTAACTGTAGGTTTTCTTGTACCCCCCTTCCCCATGCTGATTTCATTAAAGGCATTTGAACTTTCCTCTAAAGTAATTTCTTTTTTACCTTTGTTTTTGTTACTGTTCCATATCTACCAACAAGGGGTTTTAACCTGGGGTTTATGGACCATCAAGGGGTTTATGGTAGAATTTATGGTATCCATGAAGTTAAATAGGAAAATAGTAAACTTTTGTTTATTTTTAAATTTCAATTAATCTTTCATTTAATTTAATGTTTTTGAAACTTACGAGTAAAGGTACCTTACCCCACACTCAGTAGGATATGATCTGTGCCTTGATTACCACAGAAATCACAGATGTTTTCAAAACCTATTGTAGTTATTGAAGAAACTTCAAAATACAGTTTCCATTCAACACTGTTGAAATTAGACTTTACCTCTTGTTATGTAATGCATTCATGGAGATGAATAAATATGACAATCTTAACAATTATTATTTTAAAATATTTCATTTATTATTTTTCAGAGAGAGGGGAAGGGAGAGAGGCAGAGAGGGAGAGAAACATCAATGTATAGTTGCCTTTCACTTGCCTCCAGCTATGGACCTGGCTGGAGACCTGGCTTGCAACCTGGTTATGTGCCCTGGCTGGGAATTGAACCAGTGACTTTTGGGTTTGCAGGCCAGCGCCCTATCCACTGTGTCACCAGCTGGGGTTGTTTTATTATTTTTATAATCTCATTTTACTTAGTTTTTTTTGTAATTGTATCCATGTTAATTTTAGGCACTTTAAAGTGGGGACCTGGTGTTAGTTATCTATTAATATATAATAAATTATCCCAAAACGTAATGGCTTAAAAATAGTAATAAACACGTAATACTCTACAGTTTTTTTGGGTCAAAAATTTGGAAGCATCTTAGCAGGATGGTTCTGCTAAGGTCTTTGTGAGATTGTAATGAAGACAGTGGCTCAGGCCATAGCCATGTGAAGCCCTGATGGGGCTGGAGAACCCTTTCCAGGGGGCTCACTTCCCACTGGCAAGCTGGTGTCCACTGCTGTTGTGCGGCGTCGGCTCCTCCCTGTGCGGCATCTTTGCACAGTGCTCTGCAACCCTTGGCTGGAGAACACAGGTGGCATGCTGTAACTTACTTTCCGGCCAGTCCTCCCTGTCCCCGACTGTGATATCTCTTGTAATAGTGATGCCAGCAGCATTTTGGTGAACACCGTGGAACAGGCAGGGATAGCATTTAGCTGGTAACATGTGCCATCTCCTGCAATTCTGCCTTATCGGCCTCAAAGGAGACCCTGATGTATCTCTCCCCGTTCCAACGCCTCTGTTGAGGTTCCTTCTCCCCTCCAGAATTATCTCCAGAATTATCCATTGGTTTCTATCTATTCACATGGCATAGGCTTCTCTCGGGGGTATTTACAGTATTTTACCTTAATTTATAATTCTTTATCATACGTTTTCCCCCCTTAAGTGGTGAGCAGCTCTCTGTCAGGATGGCACTATATTTTATGTATTTTATCGTCCAGTAATTGCTTATTCATTCATACTTTCAAGCAAGATTAATCGACTGCTAGCCACCTGCCAGCGACTGTGCAGCAGACTGAACACACAGCAGTGGCTGTAATAGTTACCTGTTGCTGTGTGAAAATATCCCTCCCTACCCCCAAGTTCAGTGACGGAACCAGCACTTGTACTGCTGCCTTGGATGGGAATTTGGTAGTTGCTGAGCTCGGTGATTCTAGCTTTGGGTCTCAGGAGTTTGCAGAGAAGACTTTGACTGCAGCGTTTTGAAAGTATTCTCTGAGGCGCTCCGCGTCTGTCCCTCCTGGCTGAATGGTTAAGTCCTGGGGAGGCTCAAGCAGGGTTCCCAGGACAGCGGGGTTCCCAGGACAGTGCGCTCACGCTCCGGCTGGGGGCCGTGGGCCACCTGAGCTCCTGCAGCTCAATGCTTGGCCTTGGGGACCTCCCTGGTGGCGCGGGCAGCTGGCACACTCCAGAGCAGGGGATCCAAGGGGGAGGGAGACAAAACCTGTTACTGGCTCTTAGGATCTGGTCTTGGAAATCACGCTCCATGATTTCCATAGTACCCTGTTGGCTACGCAAGTCAGAATCATTGGGCGCCTTTGGAGACTGGCTGCCACGGTGAGGAGGCAGCTCCTTGTTTGTGTAGCGTGGCACTTACACTGTGGTGGGAGAGAAATCAGTGTAAAATAAATGAAGCAATCACAGCCTTCCATATGTCATATGAAAAGACATGAAAGGAATACACTGTGCTGTGATGGAGAATGGGGAGTGAATAGACTTATGTGCTATGTTAGAGAGTAGCTGTTGGCGAAGGCATTGTTGACCTTCTAACCACAGGCCTAAGGGTCTAAGTAGTTTTATTTGCTATTATCAACTCACTGTGATAGGCACTAATGTGAAAGGTTTAAATAAGTGGCTGGGCAGGATTCAGAGATCAGACTCCAGAGACATGTACTTATTTAATCATCAGGTTGCTAGTTTAGTAATGAAGCTACCTAAAAAGCACAGTTATTTAAGCTGTTAGGCTTTTTCCTTCCTTTTTTTTAAAAAAATATTTTATTCATTATTTTCAGAGAGAAGGGCAGGGAGGGAGGAAGAAAGGGAAAGAAGCATCAATGTATGGTTGCCTTTCACCTGCCTCCAGCCGCAGACCTGGCTGGAGACCTGGCTTGCAACTTGGTTATGTGCCCTGACTAGGAATCAAACCAGCAACCTTTGGGTTTGCAGGCCGGTGCCTTATCCACTGTGTCACCAGCCAGGACTCCCTCCTCTTAAATATAGTTTAAGATTGCATGGGAAGTGATCATTTTAATTTTCCTTGGATTTTATATATACAGTCAACATAGAATTGACTCTATAATCACAGTGAATTTATACGTGCTTAATAATTCTTCTGGATTGTATGAAACTATCAACTCCCTTTGGGTTTTAAAGAACTGTGTTTATGATTATACATAGTTTTCCAGACTTTGAAATTGTAAGATGACTCATAATGACAATATCTTCCTTTTGTTTTAAATTTTAAAAATTCTGTTGGTTTTTAAAATGTAAGTTAAAACCTGCATTTTCACTGTTACCATGTTATGCTATAGCTAAAAGTGTAGATAGTTTACAAGAGATTGTTTTTTTTTTTTGTTTTGCTTTAATTAATTTTATTTAAACTGTCATTACTGATTATAAGTGTGAGATAATACTCAGTAGGGTGCTCATTTAATTTCCCCTGAAGATAAGTGATATTAATTTATAAAACTCAGTATACCCCAGACACAGCTGTAGCCATATTAATTAAATGAGGCACCACCTCAAATAGCACAACAAAATTCCCTCAGTCTGTGTGTTTAACCAATTCTTCAACAAAGGCAAATTGTTTGTATTTCTACTTGGCTTGTGTTTCTAGCTCATCTTTGAGACAAGAATTTGAAAAGTAGCTACCAAGTCCATAAATTGTAAAAGACATACTCCCAGCCAAATTGCCAAATACAAAATGACAACCGTACGATGGGGATTTCCATTGTTTTTACATATAAAAATATTTTATTTTATTTTTTAATTTTAAAAAAGAGTTTATTTATTATTTTTAGAGAGAGGGGAAGAGAGAGAGGCAGAGAAGGAGAGAGACATCAATGTATGGTTGCCTTTCACCTGCCTCCAGCTATGGACCTGGCTGGAGACCTGGCTTGCAACCTGGTTACGTGCTCTGGCTGGGAATTGAACCAGCAACCTTTGGGTTCGCAGGCTGGCTCCTTATCCACTGTGCCACCAGCCAGAGCCTTAAAGTTTGCTTTTATGTTTTATTGTGCCTTGCTTTAAGCAAATTGTATGTGCAATTCTATGTAAGATAAATTAGTGATTTTTTTTTCTTTCATTTATGAGTGGAGGAGACATAACATCATCAATTTTAAAAAATGAAATTTCTTATTACATTTCAAATGATTTGATAGTAAAATTCACTTTGCGCCTAGCTTTGTAATGTCTCAATTATGGGGAATCTACCTGTAGTGCTAAATAGAGCATCACATACCTGGGAACACTTTTGCTTTAAGCCTGAGGTATTCAACAAATTCAATTTACAGTTCTAGTATAGGAGGAAGGATTGTATTTATATTTCTTCCATGGTTCCTTCCTTATTTTGTCTTTCATGCTTTCTAATTAGGAAAAATAGATTAAAGCATTGTAATAAAATTATGAAACATTGATCTTTTGTGTCCCCTATTAACTGTTTGGCTGTTAGAAAATTTAGAAGCCAGAAGGAGAGAGATGCTAATTTTTTCCTATCTTTCCTTTAGCTAGCTGTGTGAGTGGTAAAGTGCAAATTTGTTTTTCCACTTGGATGAAATTCATCCTTCCCCAGAGTTTAAGTGCTAAGCATATGGGGTAGGTGTGCTACTTCTATTTTATTATTATTGTGTATATTCTCATATTGTTTATTGATACAAATGCAGTTCTAAAAATGTAACAGGTTGATTTCTTTTTTCCCTTATGGTGATTTATAATACAACTACTATGAAATTTTTATGTATAAATGGTTTGGAGCTTGTCCTTTTATTTAGACGTGCATTCAGTCGGATGCTGCTGTTCATTCTCTTAGCACAGTACCTGACATATAGAAATTCAGTAGATATCAGCCATTGTCATTTTAATGACATTTAGAGATTTTTATTTCAGAAAGTTTTTTGTTGTGAAAACTAAATTTTTACTTGACCACTGATGGAATCATTCACTTACGTAATCACAAATCAGCTTGTGAATTGTTTAAGCTTACTATTCCCGTTCATTAACATGTTTATGTTTATAATATTGATGTTTTTTTTTTTGTTTTTTTGTTTTTTTGTTTTTCAGAAAGAGGGGAAGGGAGAGAGGCAGAGAGGGAGAGAGACATCCATGTATGGTTGCCTTTCACCTGCCTCCAGCTGCGGACCTGGCTGGAGACTTGGCTTGCAATCTGGTTATGTGCCCTGGCTGGGAATTGAACCAGCAACCTTTGGGTTTGCAGGCTGGCACCTTATCCATTGTGCCACCAGCCAGGGCTAATTTTGATGTTGTTTTGAAAGTGTTTTGCTTAATTTCATGCCATAAGTTTAGCATATTAATCAAGTTACACTTTGGTGGTGTGCGAAGAGGAGTTGGCATAGTTTTCACACTGAGGCACTGTTATTACATCAATGGTAATGAAGTGGTAATTTAGAAGACAGAGTAACCAGTCTCACTTCTTAAAAACAGTTATTTTTTGGTGTCGCCTAGTTTTTTAAAAACAAATATGAAGAATTGGGGTACTGGTGTATGTAGGTCCAATCACTTGTGGAAATATATTTATGCGAAGACAATTTTATGTGTCTGGGTTGTTCCTAAGTAGGGCAGGTTTACCCTGGTGAGTTAGATATCCTTTTTTCTTTGCTACTGTAGTACATTGTACATACATACCTCTTGCTGCATTTTTTTATATAGCTGTATAATTTCCTGTCCATGTGTTGGTCTCCTTCTCTAGTTTGTTATTTATGTCCTAAATAGCTCATTTATCTTTGTATCACCCACATCAAATAGAATAATGTCTCTAGTGCTCTTCATTTCTTTTTGTAAACCTGGGATTCAATTCGTTACAATTTCTTGGTGGCCTGAAAAACTTCTTTTGATACTTTTTTATATTACAGATTTGCTAAAGGCAGATTCTCTCACCTTATATGTGTCTGAGAATGTTTTAATTTTGCTTCTACTTATGAAAGATATTTTTACTGGACATAGAATCCCAAGATTGACAGTATTTTTATTTTGGTACTTTATTATTTTTCAAATTTTTATTTTTAATTCTTAATTTACTCGTTATTGTATTTTTTGCCATTACCATTTAGCCCCCTCACACTTCCCTTTACCGTCTAGCAATCACCACACTGTTGCCCATGCCCTTTGTCATTTTTGCACAATCCCTCCATCCCTAACCTCCTTCCACTGCTTATCTGTCATCCAGTTCTTCATCTATGACTGTCCCATTTTCCTTGTTAGTTCAGTTTGTTCTTTAGACTCCACATATGAGAGAAATCAACTGCTATATATCTTTCTCATACTATCTCCAGGTCCATCCATACTGCTGCAAAAGTCAAAAAATTTTTTTTCGGCCAAATAGTATTCAATTTTGTACATGTCCTGTGGCTGTTTGTCCACTCATCATCCACTGATGGATACTTGGGTGATTGTAAATAATGCTGCAGTGAACATAGGGTGCTCATGTTTGTTCAAATTAGTGTTTTGGGTTCCTGTGGATATTACCAGAAGTGGGATCACTGGATCAAAAGGCAGATTCTTTCTTAATTTTTTGAGGTGTCTCCATACTGTTTTCCATAGTGGCTGCATCAGCCTGCATTCCCACCAGCAGTGCAGAAGGGTTTCCCTTGCCCTACATTCTCACCAGCACTTGTTGTTTGCTGAGTTATTATGCTAGACATTGAGACAGGTGTGAGAGTGCATTTCATTGTGGTTTTAATTTGCATTTCTCTGATCATTAGTGATGTTGATAATCTTTTCATATGTCTATTGGCCACCTGTATGTTCTCCTTGGAGAAGTATCTATTCAGGTTCTTTGCTCATTTTTTAATTGGGTTGTTTTTTGTTTTTTTTGTTTTTTATTTTGGTGTTGCCTTTTATAAGTACTTTATAAATTTTGGATATTAACTTATCAGGTATATATCAGTGAATATATTCTCCCATTCATGGGTTATCGTTTTAATGATTTTCTTTGCTGTTCAAGAACTTTTTAGTTTGATGTAGTCCTGTTTGTGTGTTTATTTATTTATTCGTTTGTTTGGTTCCTTTGCCTGAGGGATATAGCTGATAAAATATTGCTAAGAGCAATGTCTGTCATTTTGCTGCCTATTTTTTTTTTTTAGAATTTTTATGGTTTTGGGTCTTAACATTTAAGTGTTTGATCCATTTTGAATTTATTCTTTGGGTGGTGTAAGAAGGTAGTCTAATTTCATTTTTTTGCATGTATCTGTTCAATTTCCCTAACACCATTTATTTGATAAACTATTTTAAGTCCATTATATGTGCTTGCTTCCTCTATTGAATATTATTTGACTATAAAGGTGTGAATTCATTTCTGGGCACTGTATTCTGTTCCATTGATCTGTGTGTCTGTTTTTATGACAGTACCATGCTGTTTTGATTATTATGGACTTGTAGTATAGTTTGATATTAAGTAGCATGATTCTTCCAGTTTGTTTTTCTTTCTTGGGATCACTGTAGCTATGTGAGGCTTTTTTTTTTTTTTTAATATTTTTTTTTTAGCTCTGTGAAATACATCATTGAAATCTTGATAGCAATTGCACTGAATCTGTAGGTTGCTTTGGGTAGTATGGACATGTTAATAATGTTAATTCTTCCTATCCATGAACACAGTATGTGCTTCCACTTACTTGTAACTTCTTCAGTTTCTTTCCTTAGAGTCTTATAATTTTCCAAGTATAAGTCTTTTACACCCTTGGTTACATTTATTCCTAGGTATTATATTCTTATAGCAGTCATGAATGGAATTGTTTTCTCAAATTCCCTTTTTGTTAGTCATTGGCGTATGGAAATGCATCTGATTTCTGGACATTAATTTTGGACCCTGCTACTTTGCTGAATTCATTTATTACTCCTAGTAGTTTCTTTGTGGAATCATTGGGGTTCTCTATGTGCAGTATCACGTCATCTGGAAATAAAGACAGTTTTACTTCTTCCTTTCCAATTTGGATGCCTTTTGTTTCTTCCTGTATGATTGCTGTGGAGAGGACTTCCAGTACTATTTTAAGTAAGAGGTGAAAGCAGACATCCCTGTCTTGTTCTCAATCTTAAAGGGAATGCTTGTCGTTTTTGCCCGTTGAGTATGATGTTGGCAGTGGGATTGTCATATGTTTAGGTATGTTCCCTCTAATCCCACTTTGCTGAGAGTTTTTATTATAAATGGGTGTTGGATTTTATCAAATGATTTTTCTGCATCTATTGATATGATCATGCATTTTTTATTGTTTAAGTAGTGAGTCATTTTATTGATTTGTGAATGTTGTACCAATCTTGCAGTCAGAATAAATCCCACTTTGTTGTGCTGTATGAACCTTGTGATGCATTGCTGTATTTGGTTTGCTAATATTTTGTTGAGGATTGTACCCTTCATGTTCATCAGGGATATTGGCCTATTGTTTTCTTTCTTTGTAGTGTCTTTATCTGGTTTTACAATTAGGATAATTCTGGCCTTATAAAATGAGTTTGTGGAGCTTTCTCTCCTCTTGAATTTTATGAAATAGTTTGAGAAGGAGTGTTGCTAATGCTTCTCAGAGCTTTGGCTAAAATTCACCTGTGAAGCCATCTGGTCCAGGGCTTTTGTTTGTTGGGAGTTGTTTGATTACTGCTTCAATTTCATTATGTATAATCTGTCTGTTCAGCTTTTCTGATTCTTCCTGATTTATTTTTTGGAAGGCTGTATGTTTCTAGGAATTTATCCATTTTGTCCAGTTTGTTGGCATATAGTTGTTCATAATATTTTCTTGCAGTCCTTTGAATTTCTTTGGTATCAGTTGTTATTTCTCAACTTTCATTTCAGATTTTATTTATTTGGGTTTCTGTGTTTTTCTCTTTTTTTGTTTTTTGTTTTTTTAATTTTACCTTATTATTGATGTATTACATCCATCCTATTTTTCTTCCCTGTCTTTTTCTCTTGATGAATCTGGTTCAGGTTTGTCAATCTTGTTAATCTTTGCAATGAATCAGCTTTTGGAATTATTGATCTTTTGTATCTTTTTTTTTTTAAACTATTTCATTTATTTCTGCTCTGATCTTTGTTATTTCCTTGCTTCTACTCTCTTTGGCCTTTGTTTGTTGTTCTTTTTCAATCTCCATTAAGTGTGAAGTTAGATTGTTTATTTGATCTTTTTCTTTTCTTTTTTTTTTCTTAATTTTTAAAAGAATTTTATTTATTATTATTTTTAGAGAGAGAGGAAGGGAGGGAGGCAGAGAGGGAGAGAAACATCAATGTATGGTTGCCCTTCACCTGCTTCCAGCTACTGATCTGGCTGGAGACCTGGCTTGCAACCTGGTCATGTGCCCTGGCTGGGAATCGTACCAGCAATTTTTGGGTCTTTTCTTGTTTTTCAGATAGGCCTGTAATGCTCTGAATTTCCCTCTGAGGATCGCTTTCCCAGTGTCCCACATATTTCAGATTGTTTTACCCTCATTTTCATTTGTTTCAAGTTATGTTTTGATTTTGTCCTTGATCTTGTTGACCCATTAATTGTTTAATAACATGTGATTTAGCTTTTCACGTCTTTGTGGTTTTCAGTGTTGTTCTTTGTTTTTTAAAAGATTTTATTGATTATTTCTAGAGAGAGAGGAAGGGAAAGAGTCAGAGAGGGAGAGAAACATCAATGTATGGTTGCCTTTCGCCTGCCTCTAGTTACAGACTTGGCTGGAGACCTGGCTTTGTACCCTGGCTGGGGAATCGAACCAGCGACTTTTGGATTTGCAGGCTGGCACCTTATCCAGTGTGCTACGAGCCAGGGCTCAGTGTTGTTTTTGTGATTGAATTCTAGCTTCCTAGCATTGTGGTTAGAGAAGATGCTAGATATGATTTCAGTCTTCCTAAATTTATTGAGTCTTGTTTTGTGTCCTAACATGTGGTCTAGCCTAGAAAACGTTGCATGTACTCCTGAAAAGTATGTATATTCTGCTGCTTTGGGGTGAAATATTCTGAAGGTATCAATTAAATCCATTTCCTCTAGTGTGCTGCTTAAAGTTGCTGTTTGTTGATTTTCTGTTGGAAGATCTATGCACTGAAGTCAGTAGGATGTTAAAATCCCCAACTATGACTGTATTTCTGTAGATCTCTCCCTTTATGTCCATCAAGATTTGCTTTACATATTTAGGTGTCCCTACGTTGGGTGTGTAAATGTTTACTAGGGTTATATCCTCTTGCAGAATTGTTCCCTTTATCATTATGTAGTGTCCTTCTTGGTCTCTTACTATAGCCGAGGGTTTAAAGTATATTTTGTCAGATGTAAGTACTGCTACCCCAGCCTTTTTCCTTTCCATTTGCATGAAATACCTTTTTTCATCCCTTTTAGGCTATGTGTATTTTCTGATGTGAGGTGGGACTCTTACAGGCAGCATATGTATGGGTCTTGTTTTCTTACCCATTCAGCTCCCTTGTATCTCAGCCATTTCTATTTAAGGTAATCATCGATAAAACTTACTTAGTTCATTTTATTGTTAGACTGTTTTCCTCCTTTTTTTCCTTTCTCTTCTTTTTCTTAAAGCAAGACCTTGAACCTTTGTTGAAGTACTGGTTTGGTGTTAGCTTTTTCTTATCTGGGAAGCTCCTTATTTTTCCTTTGATTTTAAACGATAGCCCTGCTGGGGAAAGCAGCCTTGCTTATATATAGCTTTCATCATCTTGAGTATTTCACTTTCACTCCCTTCTAGCCTGAGATGTTTCCATTGAGAAATCAGATAATGGTCTAATTGATGCTCCTTTGTATTTAACTACCTGGTTTTCTCTTGTGGCTTTTAGATTTCACTCCTTGTCTTTAAGTTTGGCATTGTAATTATGATATGTTTGGTGTAAGCCTCTTTGGGCCCAACATGTTTGGGACTCTGGGCTTTCTGGACTTGTGTGTCTTTTACTGGATTAGGAAAGTTTTCGGTCCTTATTTCTTCAAGTAGGTTCTTAATCCCTTGCTCTGTCTCTCCTCCTTCTGACATTCCCATGATGCAGATGTTATACTTCATGTTTTCCAAAATGTTTCTTAAGTTCTTGTCATTAAAAAAATTTTTTTTTTCTTTTTGTTGCTCTGCCTGGGTGTTTTTCTCTTCCTTTTCTTTGGAATCATTGATTTGATTACTGCTTCTTCTAACCTGTTGTTTATTTTTTGTGGTATATTATTTATTTCCGATATTGACTTCTTTGTTTGTGACTGGTCTTTTGTTCCTCATGGTTTCTGTGCCTTTTTTCATGCTTTTGAGTATCCTTATAATCATTAGTCTAAACTCTCACCCTGAAATATTGCTTGCCTCAATATCATGTAGCTCTTTTTCTGGAGAATTCTCTTATCTTTGATGTGGGGTCTGTTTCTTTGTCTTCCTATTTTGGCTGCTTGTTTATATTATTTCTGTGTATTAGGTTAATCTGTAAAGACTGGTGTAGGTCTTTGTCACATGCTGCTTGTGACTGGTCCTGGTCAACTTGTTTGGAGCTTTTAGCCATCCCCAGTGTATGGCTCCCTCTCCTGGACCTGCTTGTGTAAGAACCAGGCTGGTGACCAATCCCAGCTTTTATCAGCACCTGGCCCTGTGGGCCAGCTCAAGTCTTATGGAGCCCTGAGTGATCTGACCTAATTATTAATCTAATTAGTGATATAGCCTCAAGCTGTAATTAGCTCCACAGGGTGGGGCAGAATAATTCCTCTGGGCAGGGCTATTACTTCCCCTCAGCAGATGCCACTTGGAGAGGAGGGCTCTGCCTGAGCAAGATGGCTCCTGCGGTGCAGGGAGTAGCTCAAGGATCCTGGCTGACAGCTGACCTTCAGCTCTCTCCCCTGGGCCACTGACCCCAGACTCTCTTCAAGTGGGTCTAGTTCACTCTGCCCTCCCTCTGCTGGAGCCCAGGGTAAAGAGCTGCAAATGAAATTTTGTGTGTTGGCCCTTTAAGAGTCTCTCCGAGGCTCTAGCCATCTCTCCCTGTTTGCTTTTCACACCTGCACATTATGTGGTTCCCTTCCTGGCTCTGGTGCTGGAGGCTGAGGAGCCCAGCTTGGAGTTTAGACCCCACACTTCTCAGGAGGAACCTCCCGGTTGCTGAAATATCCCCCCTTGAACTTCAGCTGCCACCCTCAGAATCCCAGCCAGCCCTCCTCCCTCCCTACTAGTCACATCGTGATAAAGTGGTTTCTTCTGTCTGTCCATGGTTATAAGGCTTCTGTCCAGCTAGTATTCGTTGGGTGATTCAGGGTGATTTTTATACAATTTAGTTGTCATTCCAGATTGACTCTGGGAGGAGATAAGTGTAGCTCCACTCACTCCTCTGCCACCTTAGATCTCTTCTTTTGGTACTTTAAAGATGCTATTCCATTGTCTGTTTATTTTATTTTATTTTCAAAAATATTTTATTCATTATTTTCAGAGAGAAGGGCAGGGAGAGAGGCAGACAGGGAGAAACGCATCAGTGTATGGTGGCCTTTCACCTGCCTCCAGCTACGGATCTGGCTGGAGACCTGGCTTGCAACCTGCTTATGTGCTCTAACTGGGAATCGAACCAGTGCCTTTTGGGCTCACAGGCTGGTACCAATCCACTGAGCCACCAGCTAGGGCCATTCCATTGTCCTTTTAAATTAAATTAAACTTGAATTGTTATTCAATTACAGCTGTTCCAATTTTTCCCTGTCGCTCTCCCCTGCCCCACCTACCACTCCCCACTCCACAGTCAATCCCCACCCTGCTGCCCATGTCCATGGGCCCTTTATACTTGTTCCTTGACTAGACTCTTCTCCTTCTACCCCTTGTTATCCTCTTCTCCCCACCCCTCTGGTTACTGTAAGTATTTTCTTTTCCCATGTCTCTGGTTCTATTTTGCTTGTTCATTTGTTTTGTTCACTAAGTTCCACTTACAAGTGAAGTCATGTGGTATTTGTTCACTTATTAGGTTGAGTAGTTTTTTGGTGGAGACTATTATTCCATTGTCTTCTGCTGACATTGTTTCTGGTCAAAATTAGTTATCATTTTTCTTCCTGTGTATATGTCTTCATTTATATGGTTGCACTTTTATGGTTTGGCCTTTATTTTATTTTTTATTTTCAGCAGTTTTACTAGGAGGTGCCTGGGTAGTATTTTTATTTCTATTTTTAAATGGAGCAGTTATCTTCTGAAATATGTCTTCTGTACCATTCTCATTCTCCCTTCTGCTTGAACCCCAATTACATTTGTGTTACAAAATATTTCATATTGTATCACAGATCTTGGTTGCTGTGTCCTTTTCTTCTTTTTTGTTCTGTTTTTCCTTTTTGTGTTCTTTTTTCTCTTTGCTGTCATTTTCATACTTTCCTTGATCTGTGTTTAGGTTCACCAGTTCTTTCCTCAGCAATGTTTAGGTTTTGTTGAGCCTATCTAATGAATTCTTCATTTCTGATCCATTTTTCATTCTGAAAAACATTTTTTAAAAGTTTTCATGACTTTACTGCTGAAATCCCCCATCTCTCATGCATGGTGTCCACTCTTTTCATTATATCTTTTATCTTTTATATCCTTTGTTAGTTTTATAAATCTTATTTAAAATGGCCTGTCTGGTAATTCTACCATCTAGGCTATGTCTGGGTCTGCTTCTTTTGACTTTTCTTGATCTTTGTGCGTCTTATAATATTTGATCATATGGTGGACATGTAAAAACATCATAGTAAAAATTAAATAATATTTGCTCCCAAAAAAGGTCATGCCTTTTTTTCAGGTGGCTAGAATGGGTCAGTGCGATCTCTGTGCAGTTTGGCTTCCTTGCTGCTTTAGTTTTATTCAGCTCACTTGTGACCTCAAATGTTTTGAGGGCTTGGGATCTGAGCAGTAATGATTCTATCTGTGTGTTTTTTGATTTCACAACTGAATCACTAGCTTTCGAAACTGTGGGGTATCTCTATTTTCAAGTCTCGATGCCCATTTGTAGGGTTAGGGTACAGTTTTCTTTGTTTTCAGTTCCATTTCTGGCTCTGTTTCTTCAGGCAGTCTGTCTGTCTGCCTGCCTGTCTCTGTCTCTCTCTCTGTCTCTCTCTCTCTTTTTCTCTCTCTCTCTCTCTCACCTTGTTTCGTTCTCTCAGGCCCCAGTGTGTTACTGGAATTTCTCTCAGGTCATATGTTTAGGGCGGAGGCTAGGGAGGGCAGCTGCTTTGCAATGGGAGAGATTTCTCATGCCTAAGGAGACATCTTGCCCAGCTTTCCTGCCCTCCCTATCCATTGGCATGCTACCCCACGGAGCTGTTGAAGACTTCAGGGTGGGAGTTGGTAGGTGCATACGGACTCGCTCCATGGCTGGGGCTTCGTGACCTTGGAATTCTAGTCTCTCATGCCAGCATCTATGCTCCTGTCAATAGTAGTTCATTAAAAGTTTGGTTTTCCCTTGCCTTTGTTTAAGTACTTATTTTTCAGCTGTTTGTCAGTGATGGAAGATGCTGTCACTTTTTTTATCCTCACCCAAGGACATGCTTATTAGCTTTAGAGAGAGGTAAAGAGAGAGAAAGTCATCAATGTGAGAGAGAAACATCAATTGGTTGCCTCCCATGTGTCCCATACTCACCCCATCCAGTGACTGAACCAAGTCTGTCACTTCCTGAAAATTAGTTCTTACAGGTTTTCTGTGACCTCAGCTCCCTGATGGGTTGAAGTCAATAGCTACTACAATTTTGTAGTTTTTATGGCCTTTTTTTGGTTGTTAGGATGAAAGCAGTGGTGTTTTGTGAATATTTTGTAAATCCCACTAGAAGCTGTCATATTTGTAGTGCTCTAATGTTTAGGTCATGTTAGATGGACCATGCACGAGTGTGGTACACAGCATTTTTCTTAGGCATTATCATTTGAAGACCTATTTTGAAAGATAATCTTTATTATCTTTGCATCTCATTATTTGAAGACATTCTATTTCATTGACATTCTTAAAGAAGACATTCTTTTAAGTTGAGAATTTTAAGAGTTAGATTTCTTTTTTTTTTTTTTTTAAGATTTTATTTCATTATTTTTAGAAAGAGGGGAAGGGAGAGAGGCAAAGAGGGAGAGAGACATCAATGTATGGTTGCGTTTCACCTGCCTCCAGCCACAGACCTGACAGGAGACCTGGTTTGCAACCTGGTTATGTGCCCTGGCTGGGGAATCGAACCTGTGACCTTTGGGTTCACAGGCCGGCGCCTTATCCATTGTGCTACCAGCCAGGTTGAGTTAGATTTCTTTAATGGGCTATATACTTGTGGTGTGATAAAAGAAGTGTTCTATGTGTGCTTTGACCAGAATGGAAGCCATAAGCCAATTCTGACTCTTGATATATGGCTAGTGCAGCTCAGGAATTGAATTTTTATTTTATGTTTAAATAGCTACATGTGGCTAGTGGCTACCATAATGAATATAGTACAGGTTTGTGTACTATATATAGTATGGCAATGAAAGTAACTTAAAAAAAAGAAACTTAATATGCATAGTTATGTCGAGCAATACACAGAATCAATATTCTTTTAAGTATAGTTCTATTCTCAACATTTACTTTAAGACTTTTTGCCTTTTTGACAGTTACCATTTGAAATACTATGAGTGTGGGTTCTTTGTGAGAAACAGAATTTGTAAAATCAAAATAAATGAATAATTAGTTGTGCCTACTAATACACATTTCAAATATCAGCAAACTATTTGATGATCTAACTGTAGATGAGATCTATTGCAATAAACATCTAGTTTTATTTCCTGAGACTTTAGCCACTCTGTAGTTGTCTTTGAAGTTCAACAAATATAGTAGTAAAGAGAATTGTGTTTATCAGGTCAATAAGCTATGGAGATATAAGTAGGATTCTTAAATTTGTTTTAAAAAAAGATTGTATTTATTATTTTTAGAGAGAGGGGGAGGGAGAGAGGGAGAGAGACATTAATGTATGGTTGTCTTTCACCTGCTCCAACTACGGACCTGGCTGGAGACCTGGCTGGAGACCTGGCTTGCGACCTGGTTATGTGCCCTTGTCTGGGAATTGAACCAGCGACTTTTGGGTTTGCAGGCCAGCGCTTTACCTACTGTGCTGTCAGCTAGGACTGAATTCTTAAAATTTTTAAGTCTCCCCTCCCCACACCTCTCTGGAGTACCTTAAGCACTGTAAAAAGTGTTCAGGACACTGAGTAAATAGTATGGTTGCCAAGTACTAAATTAGCTAAGCTACTTATGTAAAACTGCTTATATTGTTAATCTGTAAAGCAAAGCTCACCTGCCACTAGAATCTTAATTCTGTAAGTAAGATTAGAAGGAATCTTTTGAGGTTGTCTGAGTTCTTTTTTGCTTTTAGACATAATGGTGACTGACAACTTTTTAGTAGCACACACATTCTAAATATAAATAAAAGGTGTAAATATATTTAATTTGAAAGATTCCAGTGCTGAATATCTCCTGATACAATCCGATTGATAACGTGATTGACCTTGTTTGTCGATTTGTTTTGGGGATTACGTAAATGTTGAGGAGATATTTACATATGTGCTGTTTTATTCTTTCATTTGTAGCTGGACAGATTTGCCAGCATAAAAATCCCGGGGAGCAGGAAAGAGAGGCCTCCACTCTCCAACCTGAAAACAGCATTTTCGACCAGCGACTGCTCCTCAGAGATGGGGGAGAACCTTCCGCAGCCACTGTCAGAGCATGAACTCCTAGAGCTTTTTGAAAAGATGATGGTAAGAATTTTGATTCTTAGGAAATGTTTGGTGTCAAAGCCTTAGCTTTTGGTCGTGTTTTAGGAACCCCAAACATACTTGGAACTCATGTTCCGTAGAGTGGTTTCTGATGTCATTTAAGATAGCACTTTAGGCATAGAAACTTTAAGGTTAAAAAAGTAAAAATGTGAAGAAAAATGATATACCAGTTTTTTATTTTATGTAGGATGTATAAAAACCATAAATACTCTGAAGTACCAAATGATATATTTTTCTCTTGAATAGATTATCTAAATGGCCTGTTTGCTTTGGTTGAAGTTTTAGAATGATGGTCATAGTGTGCTGCTATGTGCTGATTTGTTGATTTGTTTTATTTCTTTCTAGGTTCTCAGAATAACCATGTTCTTATAGTCCTGCAATAGTTACATGTTTAGACCTGAACTCACTTATTTTGGGGTGTACCTGTTCACGGAGAGACACTTTGTGTCATTTGTGATCTTCAGGAGGTTCTAAAATAATGGTGATTCTCTGACAGGCTCAGCTCCCAGCTTTCAAGCCGGCTGAACTAATTTAACCAATAACTCACATATATTAAGTTTATTCAAACTACTTACCACAAATGAATGCTGAGTTTATATAAATATTTATTTACATACATAGTTTCTGCCCTCAAGTTGCTGATCTCAGGCTTCAAAACAAACAAGTGAAAAATTAAGAGTGAAAAATGCCTAAAGGTAGTATTTAATGATTGAGTTATTTATAAGTTCAGAGTAGGAACAAACTACTTTAATTTTTGTGATACCTCATTAGCTTCAGAGGAAACCGAAAAGGAATCGTGTGTAGTATGAGGCCTGTCCTGAAAGAATCGACAGCGCAAACTGTTTTAATTATATTGACATTGGCTCGATATTTTCGGGACAGAGCTCGTGGAGTAGGGAGATTAATAGAGAGGTCAGAGTAGAGACAAGTCTTAATTTAGGACAGGATTTGGATAGGAAATGATGGGGAAACAGTAGTGAACAAAGAGGAGTTAGGTTTCAAATAGCTCATGGGGCAGGGGAGAACATGGGAAAATTAGACTGGAATGATTATTTGGGATAGATTATGACAGAATTATGAATACTGTTCTGAGGAGTTATGTATTATTTCAGCAGCATGATTTATTTAATATATGTCTGTGTACTGGTTTTGACAGCCTTGTTTAGTTTTGGGGGAAATGATTGCATTCACCTATTTAGGTTAGAGTGGCAGATGTGCTTGGAATTTGAGGAAAAGCTGACAGCTGGTCTCTTCATTGTTCAGCTGCCATCAGCAGGTGTATTTGCCATCACACTGCCTTACTTTCCTTTCATCAACAAGTATTTGAGTTCAGCGTTGCATGTAGGCCTTCAGAAGAAGACCTCAGAAGGAAAGAATGACTGGTTTGTGCCTTCATGGGATTTTTCATTAGTGTTAGTCATTCCTAACTTTTCATTATTAGTATTGTTTTGCATGAAACTGAGGCTTGGGAGCTTCTTACCTGTTATGTCAGTTCCTGGCGAAGTGCTCGTTTTGGTTTTAATTAACCACACGTATACGTATACTTCCTTACTAACCCTTGCCATCATGAGTTGATGTAATTTCATCCTAGGAAAACAACAACAAAACATTTAACCTTTTCCCTTTGTTTTGCCAGCCTTTGCCTCTCCTATGAATGAGGCTTGTATTAATGAGGCCTGTGTAAAGGGCTCTGCCCACCACACTACCCTGGAGGACTCAGGATTGTGAAGTGCACCCTTTCCTTCCCTCCTCCGTGCATCACATGGGGAACCTCTCACCTGAACTACCCCTGAGATACTGAAATGGCACTCTTTTGGTTCAGTTGTGACTACCTTATTAAGATACAACTTTTTTTTTTTTCCTTTTTGATCATAATTTTTGGTGCCATCTGAGTAAGTAGAGTGAGTAGGCTATTGATACTAGGCAGTTGCGGAGACCACATTCTATCACCATGAGCCATTAAAGCAACTTCCTGGAAAGTACTGACTATAGTTTATGGTATTCTGTTCTGAATATGATTACTTTGGAAGGGTTTTTATGTTAGTCTTGCCCTTCTCCTGGCTGAGAGTATCAGTTTTAATAGTAGGCACAGGGCAGATGGATATTGACATTTCTAAAGTATTTACAGAATACATATTTAATAACTGGGCCAGATCACTTGTTAAATCTTAAACAGGTCTCCCTCCCTGTTGGCAGAAGATCTTTTGCAGTCAAATTCACTTTACTAAGCAGAATATGAAATTGTTGCTTTCTCAGGGCTGCCAGTTTGCTAATGAATGCATTTGTCACAACTAGGTTCTTTTAAAAAAATGAAGAATAAGTTCTTTCCTCTCCCTTCCTTTCTGATTTCTTGATCATACATATCACAGTACATTGTAGGGAAGACCTGCTGATGATTCTGAAGATGAGAAGGGTCTTTTTCCTTTTTTAAATGCAAATTAGTGATATTTTTCAGGTGTTTTAGGGTACCATGTTTTTGACAAATTTAAAGGTATTTCTGTGTTTGTGGAGGATGCAAGATTTAGGTTGGATTTGATATTTGGCTTGCACTTATTGGTTGTATTTTTATTAATAAAAATTCTTTTGATGAAGCAACATTTCAATAATTTGCTATTTTAACCTTTTGGTATTTGCACCTACAGAGGCCATACCATGTAAAATTTGCATCTAGATTCTTTGTTTTGGCGTTGTGCAGCTTTTAAAATAATTCCTGTTTAACATTATCAAAGGTATTTAAATAACTTTTACATGAAGTAAAAACTTTGTTTTGAAGACCCTCTTTTCCCTCTTCAAGAGTCCTTTGAAAGACAGTGTGCTGACTTGATTATTTAATGAATGCGAAGTACAGGGTAATACTTCAGCATTGGTGCTCAAATCACTTATTTAGGAAATTGAGTTACTTGGTCTCTGGGTGAGAGTTTGTGTGCTGTTTATTTTAGGTAGTGATGAATTTTTAGTTACTCTTTTTAAGGGCTTTTTCTCTCATTTGTCATTTTGGGAAAGCAGAAATTTTGCCTGAAAGCTCATAATGGTTTCGCTGTGGATCAAGCTATGTGAAATAGTTGTGTGGACTTCATTGCACATAAAACTTTGATTTCTGGAAGTCAGATTTTAGTAGTTACTCTTGAACTCGCTATAGCTATAGGTAACTGGTTTTTGAAGCAGGTGACCCTTGTAGGTACAAGTTGAAAGGAACTTTGTATCACTTGGGGCCTCTTTAAACCAGCCCACTCAGTTTATTCTTTCTGCCCCTGGATGAAATCCCAGGCAGGTCCCAGAGCTTTCCGTTCACTTTCGAGTAACAAAAAACCCCTTAGTTTAGTATAAATAATTTCATTTTCATCCCCCAAAGCTTCTCTCTTTCCCCCTTTTAAGCCTGTTCCACTTAGAGCCCTAGTAGGAGCTGTTCTGGTCCCATCACGTGGGCCCCTGTCAAACCCACCGCACGCTTAGACTCTCTGGCTTCCCTTCTGTGGCATCTCTTGCCTACATCTGGAGAAAGTCCTTCTTTTCTTTTAAAAAATAATTGATTGTTGTTCTATTACAGGTGTCCCATTTCCCCCCGCTGCCCTTCTCTGCCCCACCCTCCCCATCCCCTCCCATGGTCAACCCCACATGCTGTCCATGTCCGCGGGGCATTTATACTAGTTCTTTAAACTCTTCCCCTTGAAATTCCTCTTCTTTTAGGGGCTCATGTATTAGATTGGGATTACCTAGATAATCCAAAATAATTTCCTTAGGGACTTTAAAGTTCGTAACCTTAATTGCATTCCAAAGCCCCCTTTCCCCGACAGGGGCGTAGGAGATTACACGTGCTGTGCTGATTCTTGACTCCTGTGGGATTTTTGTGCTGCCCACCCTCCTCTTCTCAGTCTCACCCACAGTTCTCGTTTCATAGGTGTCACTTGGTGACATTTCCTTTGCTTGGTCTTCTTTCCCAGTGTTCCATGACCCCTTTCCTCTGCTGGGGTCGCTGTTGGGTGAAGTGCCCCTACGTGGTCCAGGCCTGCTTCTTCTCTAGGGTCTACGTATACCTTGTCCTCGGAAAGCTAGTGCCTCCTTTGTCCCCCGCTTCTGTTCTTTATCTTGGACCTTCAGAGTCTCTTTACAAAGAGTTTATTCTGGTTCTTTCTAGTTATAGCTTTTAATGTTTAGAGTTGTTTTCTTCCAGATGTTTACTCCTCTAATTCTAGGTGGCTTTGTGATCATCAGATCCTATCTACAAGGTGTAATACAGCTGACCATTTCCTCCTCTTTGCCTTTGGGCACTATGATGTCTCCTTCCCTTTCCTGATTTTCCTCCTTTCTGGCCAATTCTTACCTGTTTACTTTCCAGGTTTCTTCTTCTATTTGTCCTCTTATTTGCTGAGTGTTGCCTCTGACCATCTTGTCTTTCCCTACACACTCCTGAGGAATCAGTCTTTTCCTGTGGTAGGATGTTTCCTATTATGATAACCTTGCAATGCCTTCTACAGAAGAAAAGCCATAAGCAATCTCTCTAAAATATACTAAACTTAACGAACCAGACACTGAAGTCATCATTTTATTTTTTCTGCCTTATTGAGATGTAGCAGACATAAAACATTGTGTAAGCTTAAGGCATTCAGTGTGATGATTTGATAGACATATACGTAAAAAAACAATATAAACAGAACTACTTTAAAATGGTGTTGGAACTAACACCTCAGCAGCACTGCCTTATAAGTCTGAATTTCTCAGTCCTCTCAAACGTTAAAACAGGGCCAAATAACCTTTGGATTGGGCCTAAACCTCACATCTCAAACAATTGCAAAGATAACAAAACAGATATTAGGACTACAGGAGTGATAACCATGAAAATAAGAATTAAAAACATTGTTTAGAATTAGCAATGTCACTGTGTCAGCTTATTTGCATCGATAGAAATTTCTTTAGATGGGTGTAGCCACTGTGGAAAACAGTATGGAGTTAGCTCAAAAAATTAAAAATGGAACTGCCTTATGCCCCAGTGATTGCACTTCTGGGAATATATCCAAAAGAACTCGAAACATTAATTCCAAAGAATGTGTGCAGCACCATTACCTTCCCTGAAGCATCATTTACAATAGCCATGATTTGGAAACAGCTCATGTGCCCATCAGTAGATGTGTGGATGAAAAGCCATGGTATGTGTATACAATGGAATATTACTTGGCTGTAAAAAGAAAGTATCTTACCTTTTGTGACAGCATGGATGGACATGGAAGGTACTATGCTAGATGAAATAAACGAATCAGAGAGAGACAAGTACAATGTGATTTCACTTATATGTGAAATGTAATGAACAAAATAAAATAAAAACAGGCTCATAGATACAGAGAACAGACTGACAGCTGTCAGAAGGGAACTGTCAGAGGGGTGGAGGATTGGGGTGGAGTGTGTTGGGACTGGATGAAAAGGTGAAGGGATTAAGCAAAAATAAAATACACACAACTCATAGACAGAGACAATAGTATGGTGATTAGCAAAGGGAAAGGAGGGTGTGGGGAGGTAGCAGGGGATAAGGGCGTGATAAATGGTAATGGAGGAGACTTGACTTGGGGTGGTCAACTAGTGAATACACGATATAATATACAGATGATATAGAATTATACACCTGAAACTTACATAATTTTATTAAACAGTATCACCTCCATAAATTCAATAAAAAGAAAAAAGGTAATTCACAATCTGTATTGCTAAGATATTAGTAGAATTTTAACAAGAAAAACAACTACTCTTCAGACAGACAGAAACTATAGTTTTGATTTGATGACAGTTCAGATAGTATTTTGGAATGAGATAATATTCAGTTACATAGTCAACTGATACGATTTTTAATTTTAAAGACTTCTGAAGTATTGACCTTACTCAAATTGCTCATCAGGTCCTATACAATTAGGTATTCTATGTATTTTTGCTTAGTATTTTTTTGATAGATATTTAATGAATTGTATACATATACATATACATATATTACTATGTTGAGGTTAACTGCTATTTCAGAGCGGTTTTATTTTTTATTTATTTTTTAATTTTAAAGATTTTTATTTATTATTTTTAGAGAGAGGGGTAGAGAGAAAGACAGAGAGGGAGAGAGACATCTGTGCTTGGTTGCCTTTCACCTTGGTTGCCTTCCAGCCATGGATTAGGCTGCAACCTGGTTATGTGCCCTGGCTGGGGAATCGAACCAGCAACCTTTGGGTGGCACCTTATCCACTGTGCCACCAGCCAGGGCTAGAGCTGTTTTAAAATCTGTAGCTTCAGTATCATTTTATACCTATGAGCATAATGGGTGACTCCGTACATATGTGAATGGAAGAACTGGTTAACACACAATGGTTCTAAGCTTGCTTAGGTTTCTATATTCTGCTTAGAAAGAAGCCTTATTTTAATGTATTTTCAAAGCCCTGGCTGGTGGCACAGTGGATACGGTGCTGGCCTACGAACCCAAAGGTTCCTGCTTCGATTCCCAGCCAGGGCACATAACCAGGTTGCAAGGCAGGTCTCCAGCCAGATCCGTAGCTGGAGGCAGGTGAAAAGCAACCATACATTGAAGTCTCTCTCCCTCTCTGCCTCTCTCCCTACCCCTCTCTCTAAAAGTAATAAATACAATCTTTTTTAAAAAGCTTAAAAAATGCATATTTTCAAGTGGTATTGTGGATACGATTGGTGCCCCTCCAAGACCCCTTCATCAGAGTGGTGCATACATACCCCAGGTGATGAGTACTGGCTGCTAGTGGTTGACAGCTGCCCCTTCATTTAGAGATTTGGCCTCAGAATTGGGACTGATTTGGGGGTTGTCCTTTCAGGGGGTACTGACTGGTGTATTTTGGGCTGCAGTGAGACTCCAGCTGAGGCCGCATGTCGAAATGTCTCTTTATTCTGTCTTACCTTGCTTCTCTCATTCCCCTTATCCTGAAAACATCCCCTCTATTACTCATCCGCACCCCCCTCCATTTCAAGTCTGCCTCTAGGAAGCCTGACCTAAGACAGTGGAGATCATATGATAGGGTCACTTTGAGCGGATGTCAACTTAAGGAATGTGAAAATTGATGACTTGCCCACAAGGGACCTGCTGTGATTATGTGGAAACTACACCAGGCGCAGGTTCTGGGCTCCAGCTCTGGATTTTCTGAAAACCAGCTAGCTGTGAAAAGCCATTCCATTTCTGTGCATCTGACTTTTCTGTTCTGTAATATATGGAACTTAGACTACGTTGTTCAGACCCTCACACTAAAGATTTTCCCTTAAGGCAGGCAGTTATTACATGAAGATGTTTGGTTTCCCTTGATGCCTCCAACTCTAGTTTTTGGGATAGCCTTAGATGGCTTAGCTTTACTCCTGTGGAAGTGTAACATAAAACACGGATGTGTATTTTGTAGATAAAAAGCTTTCAATACATTTCCTAAGGAGTTTGTGACCCCTGAAAGTTCAGTGCCAATGACTCACAGGGTTTTCTTCTTTTAGCCCTTCTCTTTATAGAAAGAGGTTCAAAATCTAAGAACACTGTGCCCTTTACACATTCATTCATTCATTCATTCATACATACATACATTTTTTTTGTTGTTCTCATATTTCTTTTTCCTTTTGTAAAGGGCAGAGTTTCTCTAACACTTTTCAGTGCCATTTTTTCCTGGACATGCAGAGAATAAACATGTGTTGGATGAGGTTACATACCTCATAAATGCTCTTGAAAGGTTTGTGCTATTATGTAGTTGATTCCAAACTTCTGTGCAGTATTTTTTCTTCTCTGTCTCCAAGCAGGGACTGTCACACCTTTGTCATGAAGGCGAGTACCATATTTAGACACAAGAGGTCAAATAACAGAGGAAAGAGGTTGGGGGAACTCGGGGGAAAGGGGTGTCTTCCTTAATTACAAATGTACTATTTTTTGTGTATAAGCTCATGTCATTGTGAAGATGCATTTTCACAAAGAGAACTGTTGCCTTTTGATCTTTCATTTGTCTATCTTGAAATTTTGATTTTGGCCACAACTAATGGGTTTTCTGGTTTTTTATTCTGTATTTAATAAATATTTAAATTTGCTGGCTGAGGAGGCTGGGTCATGTTTGGTCATCACATGGAATGAAAAGTTGAAAATTAGTAAGTAATTTAAAACAGGCTCTTAATGTTCTTACTCCCACCTTTTGTAATAATGATTCCCTAACTTCCCCATTACTTTTTTCCCAGTGAAAATCTTTACAGATAATGCAAACTACGCTTCAAATTTTAAAGTCAGTATAGTGTCTTGCTATACTTTAATAATAAAACAATGTGTATTTCAATATGAGCAATTGGCTATGACTACTCAAGACAGTACAGCCACATTCTTGGATCTGCCTCATGCCCCTGTGAGTATGACAGCCGTATTGTAGAGTGGTACTGGGTGTTGTTCTGGTGATTCAGATATCAAAAGCTGTATTGTCCTGTGATACCTACATTTCAGGAATGGAGCACACCTGTTGGTAAAACAACAAAAAAAGAAATCAGAAAACAAAAAAACAGTGTGACTATAAATTGTAAGTAGTGGCTGGATTCTTGGAAAATCCAATTTATATTAAAACCATACAACAAGTAGTATTTAATGTGCAGCAATTCACATATGAATTCCAGTTTACATCTAATTCCATGAATTAGACTTTAGGCTTAGCTAATCACGATTCTCTTTCTAAGGTATGTACATCTGGGAGACAGGGCGGTTTTGTTTTGTTTTTTAATTTTATTTTTATTGTATAGGACTAGCCCAAGTGTTGGCAGGAAGGTCAGTACATCTGCCCCTGCAAATCTTGGTAGCACCACCTCAGTTACGGTGACCACCGAAATGCCCCCAACAGCTTCAAAGTGCTTCCTAAGTGATACTAAGGCCTATTGAAAATCACTGGCGTAGTGGGGGGAAACATGATGCAACAAAACAAACCATTATCCACATAATAGGATATTACTAACCAGAACAGCTGAGAGAGACATTACTAATTACTATCTTTTACTGAAGTGCCAAATGGGACAACTTATAAGACTTCATATATTTATATCAAGGTGCAGTGAAAGGAATTTTGACTTTTAAGTGCTTGAACAGCTTAGTAGCCAAAAACTGAATCAGCTAAAGTGATAAACTACAGTGTTTGATGAATTGTAGCACCCTATAAAACTTGGAAGAAATTTGGCTTGCTGGGCTCTAGAGGTGACTCGAAGTGCTGAATTGGATGGTCTCACTTCTGAGTGGATGTGTTTGTATTCGCTCGGGGGTCCTGCGCAGTGCACCACAGCCCCGGGCTGCCTTCCTGCTCCAACCCTTCCTGCCTCGTCTTAGGCTCTTTCCTTTGCCAGAGCAGCTTCAGGCAGCTTAACTGATAGGTCCTGGTAACATTTCTTACACTCGTGTGGGTATACTTGACTTGTATTTGTGGTGAGGATTAGGCCTGTAGCAACATCCAGGTCCTTAATCACTTGTTTTGGGTGGTGCTTGATCAGTGTTTGAGTTTTAGGTGGTACCTCTTTTTGTAAGTGTAACTTTCACATAATTTAGAACACCGAATACAGTTAAAAAGTTAATGAGTGTTTTAGATGGGTTGAAGAAGAGACAATGCTTCACCTTTTGGGGGGGCTCAGTACTAGGTATTTGATAATAGCTGCTTATATCTATCAAAATCTAAAAAGTGGATGGCTTATTTATTTATTTATCTTAAGATTTTATTATTTTTAGATAGAGGGGAAGGGAGAGAGGCAGAGGGAAGAGATAACAATGTTAGGTTGCCTTTCACCTGCCTCCAGCTAAGGACCTGGCTGGAGACCTGCCTTGCAACCTGGTTAGGTTATGTGCCCTGGCTGGGGAATTGAACCAGGGACCTTTGGGTTCATAGGCTGGTGCCTTATCCACTGTGCTACCAGCCAGGACTACTTTTAATTTTTATGATCCATGGAGCAGCGCTTTCAAAATGGTGCAAGATAGCTTCAGGTACAGTGTTTGTAAAATATATATTTACATACACACATATTTTGAAATTGTGAATCTTAATGATTTTATGAAAGGCAGATATTTTCAACTGTCTAATTATCTATAGTGATGCAAAAGTATTTGCTAGCCTGCTGTGAATTTAAAAAGCTGTTTCAGTAAGTGTTTTACCTGTGAAGATGATCGAAATCCTTTCTTCTTTGTACCTCAGCTCTTTTTCTCCCTCTTCTCCAGGCAGAACTACACGAAAATCATTCCTAAACAATTAATGCTGCTGTAGTCACAAATTATTGATTTTCTGTTCATAGTGTATGCAGAGTGGCTGCTCTACTTAGATTCTAAAATGAGGCTTTTTAATTGTGTTTTCCAGGAAGATATGAATTTAAATGAAGATAAGAAGGCACCATTGCGGGAAAAGGACTTGAGTATCAAAAAAGAAATGGTGATGCAGTACATCAATACTGCTTCCAAGGCAGTAAGTAAAACTGTCAAGTGGAAAAATACTGCTGAAACATGTGGTAGTATGAAAGACAATGCATATGTCTAATGAAGTGCTTAAGTCTGTGGGCAACTGGAATCAGCAGGCTTTTGAGTGTGTAATTATAGGCACAGGAATTATAAGTCTGTTTAATTTTAAAAGTATTTCTCATCTTATAACTTTTAAACTGCTTTTGTATTTTAGCCACTCACATTGCTAGAAACCCTGTGATTAGTTGGTTTATTTACTCTAAGATAACTTTTCTTGTTACTGAATTAATATGATTATTGATTTCTGTGTCTCTTGTAAATTGGGATGATATTTGTATTATGGAAAAGTGAGACTGATTTTACTCCAACTGCCTGAATCAGGATACATGTGAGTTTTCTTACTGATAATATTATCTTGTAACGGATTATAAATGTAGATAGTGAAAGGAGCATTGAGCCTCTACATGGTTGCCAGTTTTCTAGGGAAACTTGAAATATGTGGGTGGAAGTAATGACTGAATGTTTAAGAAACCATGACTGGCACACAGAATCAATTACATTTATTTCATGGACCGACAAATGAGCTTGACCAGTCATAGAAAAATTGTAAATAAATAGAGTAGATGAAAAATATAAAATGGAAGTTAATGAAGAAGCGGTTGGTAGAAAGGCCATAAAAAATGATTTTGGCTGAATTTAAGAGAAAATTGGATTAGGGAAAAATTACATACCATAGTTTTCATTGGATACTTTAACCTAGGGCCATATTAAATGAATATAAGTTATTTATACTTTAACTCCATTTATCTGCTCAGCCAGTCAATGACTCTGTGGTATTTATTTTGGAAGTACGATTCAAGTGATGTTTAATTTTTAAACATGTCTCTTGTTTTGGCAGCCTGATATTCAGTTGTAGAAATCATTGAGTATTATGATTTCAGCTTTTAATGTAGATGGTCTCTGGACCTGCGGTTGTGATACAAATAAGCCTTTGTACCTTAATGATATTGGACATAATAAATTAGCATTAGAAGTCGGAGCTCTTATATTTTAGATCAACTTAGTTACCTCTATTCATCCTTGAGCATCTTACCGTACCTCCTTTATCCTCAATTTCCTCATCCATAAGGTGGAACTAATACCCACATAGGCTTGTTGTTAGAATTAAATGGTTTATTTCATGGTTAAAACATAATAGGCTTTATAACTGGTGGCTGCCTCTGTGGTAGCAGTTGTGGTAGTTGCAATTATTTGTTTTTTATTTTGATTTTTTGTGATATGTTTATTGTTCGTGCTGTTTAAATTACTATACCATAATTAAAAATATAAGTAAATGTACATTGGAAAAAATCCCATTTTACTATTGGTGCATCTATACCAATGCAAAAGACATTCATTTGTTCACGCATCACATTTGGTTAAGTGTCTATTTGTCAGGCACTGTTTTAGGCCCTGGAGATGGAGCACCAAGATAACCTATCATGTATCTTAATGGAGCAATGTAGGACAACACATAACACATGTAATAGGTGAAAAAAATAGCAAGGTGGGTGGAGATGGTATAACTCTTTCATATAGAGTAATCAGGGAATAGTACCGTGATTTGGGAGTTTTAAATCCAACAAGCATGACTTTACTTAATAGAATTCCAAGCAATACTGTATTAAAACTGGTTTAGAAAACATTGCACTTTATTTCTTGAATTTCAGGTAACAACCAGACTTTTCAATAGGAGAACAAACCATTTTGAACTTCATTATAATGGATCTATTTTGGTTTGCATTCACTGATTTTAAACTTTAATCCTCTAATCATTTTGTACTAAGGTTGGAATTTATTTACCAGAATTAGTTAATTAGATTATCAGGATTGAAATAGATTAGTTATCTAAAGTATGATTAAAGCATTGACTCATTTAATTAGTGTGTGGAGGATCATGGCTTTTCCTAAGAGGGTTCTGAATAATTTGGCAGATGTTTAACGCTGTAGAAAGTTCAAGCTGGCCAGTCATCTATTTTTGCTCTGGAAGTAGAAACACATTTTATTAACTGTAGGATGCAGACCTTGTCATGCCAGTATGTTTAGTAGGTTAATGAGTACTCAAAAACTTACCCTGAGAAAACCAATCAAAATCCCTAGATAGGTTGTTTTAGAGAAGATGTGGAGAGTGTGTCAGATATACCTTTGTTACCAGTTTAACCTTAGAATTTGCTTTGAGAGTCTCTTTTGGGTAAGAATTACTGTTTTTTAGAAACTAGTGCTGGTGCCTAGTTGGTGTATTAGAAATGTGAACTTTCCAAGTAGCATTAAAGTAGGTAAGCTTGGTTTTTAGAAGGAGTGGGGGGCGGGGGTCAATCAAATTGGGTTATTTTGAAGATCTTAGTAAGTTTCAGGTTAGGTAGCCAAATTGTAAAACTGAATTCCTTAAGTTAGGGAAGATTATTAACATTTTATTAAGCCAATATGCATAGGGGTGCAGAGGCCAGATTCACATGCTTCTAACCTCCTAGGGCATGGACATGTGGCCCAGGCGAGGCCAGTGCAGTCGATGGCCAGGGCTGCTCCGGCTTCTGAGGAAGGTTTCCTCCCTCATTAAAGGATCCAGAGCAGGAAAGCCAGTTTTCTGCCGTGGAACTCGAGAGGGTGTGGGTTGCTGGCAGGAGACACTTTAGAGCTGTTGCTGCGGTCCCCTGCAGGCCTGACTCCAGACTCTTCCCACTGCCGGAAGTGGTGCATGGCTTTCTTTAAGCTCCTTTAAGTTGGGGCTTTCCCTTGGCAGCCATGAGCGTCCCGATCTGCCATCCAGATAGACGTTGCCTGCGTGGGTTTCTCTCCACTTCTGTTCACTCTGGAGATGAGTGAATTAATTCACTCTTTCCACCCAAAGGAGCGTCTTGGAACATACATGAGAGAGGGAGGCGCTACATGGTCTAGGGGCCATTTCTGCCTAAGAACTGTTCCTGTTTTCTAAATGGAAGGGAACTAGAGTTTAATATATAGATCTATCATATAAATGTACCTAATCAGGCTTAATTTAATTGCGAGGAGTTCTCGTTCTTTATTGTGGTTCAATATTTTTAATCTATTTTTTCCCTTAAAATTCTTAAAGCATCTTTACAGATGCTGTTAAATGATGATTTTTGTCATCAGGATTCTTGTGCTTTGAGTGGACAAGACGGGCTTAGGAGCTATATCCTAATGGAGTTGCTGCCTTCTCTGTAAAACTAAACTGGAAGGAGAAGTTTTCCCTTTTCATTTTGGTTTTGGTTTGTCCTACCTTACGTCTGTGATACCACTGTTTATGTTTATTTTCTTGTGGGTGCTTAAGTTGTTTTTATGGTGAGCCGGTTCAGGATACATTATGTCTGGATACTGTGAACACCTCCTGTGACAGGGTGAGCAGAACCCCAGGGATTCGTTCCTACTCAATTAACACGTTCAAAAGGGCACCTGGAGAGGGTAGTCTTTAGGTCAGTGCAGAACCCGCCTCCTCCCACCCCTGTGTCACAAATAAAGCATTCGCTGTTCTTTTCCCTTTTTTTGCTGCCAGAGGATTCTTCTATTTGTGTTCCTCTTCCAGGGTTTTTTAGAGTCATCTCTGGCAATGCAACACCTTCCATCCAGAGAAGCCAAAACATATACCAGAAAGTGAAAGCCAACGGTGGGCAGGAGGAAGAGGCCGGGAGCGGATGAGTGGGGGTGATGCGGGGGTTGGGAGGGAGCACAGGAGAACCAGAGAGATGTCCGGTTCCTTGCGGGGAGGTGGCATTTCAGGGAGAGGGAAATTGAGAGTTTTTAGGGGAATTTTGTTTGTGCCTTAGTTATTTCTCTAAGAACTATTCAGTGGAGGTAAGTATTTGCTCATCATTGCTTTTGAAGTCTTCTCTTTTTTTTATTTAAGATTTTATTCATTTTTATTTTTAGAGTGAGGGGAAGGGAGGGAGGAAGAAAAGGGAGAGACACATCCATGTATGGTTGCCTTTCACCTGCCTCCAGCTGGGCACCTGGCTGGAGACCTGGCCTGTAACCTGGTTATGTGCCCTGATGGGAATTGAACTGGCAACCCTTGGGTTCGCAGGCTGGTGCTCAACCCACTGAGCCACACCAGCCAGGCATCTTTTTTTCCCCTTAATCATGTTATTCTGTTACAGTTGTCTGATTTTCCCCCTTTGCCCTCCTCCCCACCCTGTCCCCTGCTCTCATAGTCAATTCCCACAACGTTGTGGACTATGGAGTCATCTTTTTCCTTTTTCCAATTTTTGCACACCAGATGAGGAGACTGCTCAGACTGCCTATTTCTGTACAGATTACAACTGGACTGCTCCGTGTCCTCACATAGGGTTTTTTTTTTTTTTTTTTTTTTTTAATGGTTGTACCATTAGAGGTGGGTAAAATGCTTTAGAAATTTCTTCTTAAAGTGTATACACCCAGTTCCTCTGTACTGGCTTGGAATCAAGCTCTTACAGGCCATCTGCTCTGCTCTCTCCCGCATCACAGCTGCCAGGAACATGCTCATTTCCGGTGGGCTGATTTCTAATGAGGATGGCCTAATTTCATGTTTTTAAGTTTCTTTTTTTAAAAAATTAAAATCCTCACCTGAGAACATTTTATTTTTATTACATTTTTAGAGAGAGGAACAGAAAGAATGAGAAACATTAATGTGAGAGAGAAACATCGACTGGTTACCTCTGTAACCAGTGTGTGCCCCAGCTGGGATCAAACCCGAAACCTAGGTGCGCGCCCTGATGGAGAATTGCACCTGTGACCTTTCTGGTGCATGAAATGATGCTCCAACCCACTGAACCACAACAGCCAGGACACATTTTTAAGCTTCTTAATTAGAACATCCTTGAGTTCCAATTTATGTTTGGTTTTTTCCTTTTTGATGTCTTTTTCCAGGGAAAGAAGCAGAATCTCTTTTTTTGTATTACTCATGGAAGTTTGCTAGCTTCCTGGCCAACCTAGACTGTAGTCAAGTAACTGCAAAGGCTCCTTCAAGGCATGTACCGGAAAATTTGGATGGTTTTTGCACTTTGTTTCTTGAACCCTTAGCTGTTTCTGTAGTTCCTGTTTAGATTTTTTAAAAAAGACATAGTTAAATATCAAATATTATAGAATGTAACCTTAAAAGACTTATCAAAAGACTGTAACTAGTTTTATTATGAAGTATGATAAAGTAATTGAGTCTAAAGTATTAGTTCATAAGCATAGGATTATAGATTCTTGTGTGTGTGTGTGAGTTTAAAAGCATTTTGAAAGGTATTATCATGGTACCACTTGTTCCAGCTTAGCAGGGTATGATGTTCTCAGGTATGGAGGACCTGGTTTTCTGCAGTATTGTCCTTCTAGGCGTATATTGAATGGAAAAAAAATATGTTTTGAGAAAATATTAGTCATGTGTTCAGATTTGTGTATATTTTTTCTAGATAAAACTAGTGTTCGTATTGATTTGCTATAATCAATATTGGATTCAATATTGTTAATCAGTAGGGGTAACCTTTCAATGTCTTTTTTTTTTTTTTTTGGAGTTCAGTTTAAAATAAAGTTGATTGTAGATAGAGGAAAGGTATGAAAGAGAAGAGAAGAGAGAGATTGATTTGTTGTATTCCATTTATTGTTGCATTTATTGGTTGATTTCTTATAAGTGCCCTGACTAGGGATTGAACCTGCAAACTTGGCCTATCCTAACTGAGCCACCTGGCCAGGGCCTTTAGAATTTAGCTTTATGTTTTAATTTTGGAAATCAGTGTCAGATACAGGTAAATCAAGTTTTCCTATTTCTTTCTGTTTTTAAAAATATTCTTTCACTTTTCATCACTTTTTTTTTTTTTTTAAGGTTTATATTTTAACCATGGCAGGAATGTAGCGAAATAAGGCAGTTTTACACATTTTTGCTGATTAAAGTTAATGTGGATATTTTTTGGCTTCAATTTCAAGTTAGGGATTTGATCAAAGCACCCTTCCAACATAAAAGCTTGATAAAAATTTGTGGCTGGTACTTGGTGTAAGACACACATTAATCACCAATGCCCTTGCTTCACGATACTTTGCCTGTTTTTCTCCAGGTCTTGCTTGCTGACTAGGATTAAATTTCAGAGCCTCAGGGCAATGAACCAATTTCTTGTTAAGAGTATTTCCTAATAATCTATTTAGTACTTTAATTTCCATTTGTGCCAATAAAGGACAAGTTTTATTTATGTACAATTAAAATGATCTTTCAGCAGCTGAAATTCATCTGGCTTTCTCATGAGTCGTTTCTGGGCAGGACCAGTGGTATTTCATGTTCTCTGCTGTTACGGAGGCGTGGTTTAGTTTGGGCGGGAGGTGGTAAAGTTCAAAATGACCATCATTTCTTCTTTTTTTATGGGAAGAAATTATATAAGCTGTAAATTAGAATTGTGCATTTTGGTCTTCTAAAAATCTTATTTAAGATTCCTTTCCTTTAAATAAGACTTGCCAGATATAGTTACATCTTTATCAGTAGTAAAAAACACTAGATTTTAGAGCCCACCATGGTCAGTACTGCTTCCACTGATTGTGGCATTAGAGGTCTTCTTAGGTTGTTTTCCTCATGGTTATTTGAATTGTTTCTTGGCTTAAAATGCTTTGCTATTCCCTGCTTACTTTTTTTATTTTTATGAATATAATTAAGTTTAATCATGTCTAATAACTGCAGAATTAGTGAAAACTTTGAACATGCCAGAAAGAAGAGGCATGTGGTTATGATGGGGATGAAAATGATGAGGAAGTATCCATGTGGAGTTGTTACCAAGCAACAGGGGACTTGTTCACGTGGTGCCTGGGTGTAAGACCCAGCAATGAGTGTTGAGAAAAACAGGTCTTCATTTACAGTAGTTCAGCTTGGGTGGGGCCATGAGCACTCCTGCTCAGAGCTATCTTCTATGAGACCTGGCACTTCCCTTGCTCCCGGACAGGCTATAAACCAAAACCAAACCCAATAGTTCTCCATCCCTTACCTGGCAGCTCTCTCCTTTAGGATCATGGGTATGTTGTCTTCAGTCTCCCCATAATAGTCCAGGAAAGATGTGCCATGTTACACTGTATCATGGTGAAGTCCAGGAAAGGCACAAGTCCTAAGAGAGTGTCTTTTCCATATGTCCAGAGTTCCAAGAGTCCAGATAGAGTCTGGGTCAGCAGGGCAGAGCCCTTGGTGGCTTTGGAATCAACTGGTGCGGGCACATCAAAGAAGTGGTATGCTGCTTTCTTCCTAGCCCAGGCCGCATGGCCAGATCCTGACTCCACACTGCATGGCTACTTGCTGCTTCTCTCTTCTCACTGCCGACCAGCTTTGCTACACACTGCATAACTGCTACATCATGGTTCTTACACATCAGACCTTGTACCCGAGTCCCGTCTATACCCTTCAGACTGCGTGGCTTCTTCTTTCACATCAGACTGCACGGCAGATGGCAGGGCCCTTCATCCTTTCGAACTGCATGGCTCCTTCCTCCACACCAGACATCAGTGGTGGACCCCCTCTTTCATTCTTTCACCTCGGATTTCATGGTGGATGGTGGAGTGGAGGGGGGCTCCTTTATCCTTTCAAACAGCAGGCCTCCTTCCTTAAGGCTCCCCCTAATTTTAAATGCTGACCTCAAGTCCCATACCTCATTGTTATGAAAAGTATTTCAAACCGTACCCAGCAGAGCTTCGCTTCAGGAAAAGCTTGGCTATCTCCTTGTCATTGATATGCAAAGTATCTTAACCGTATCCTCTGCCTTTTTACCTGCTGTTATCTAGCTACCAGCCTGCCATAGAGATGCAAAGTACCTTAAAAGCTGTATTATCTTCTTTCCCCATCCCCAAAACAGAGCTGTGGGGACTGTTGGGGAGGGCCCCCATCCTGTTACAGAGTGAACTTTTGGGAAGGAATAGTTTTGAAGGCATAAGTGAAAAATTGAGAAAAGTGCTAGGTATGTACAGTTGTCTTTCAGTGAACAAAGGCGAAAGTTAATTGTTGAAGGGAAATTGTAATTAGGAGCAATGGCCGTCAACCCTAATATTTATTAGAATCATTTGGAGAATTTAAAAAGTCACATTGTCGGTGTCCCACTATTTAACAATTAAGTCAGAGCTCCCGGAGATGGGATCCAGGTATCAGTAGTTAGTAAAGATCTTCATGATACCAGGGTACAGTCAAGGATGAGAACTATTGGCTGTACAAGATGTACCTCATCACTAGATGTCCTTTTCTAAAAAAAATCCTCACCCAAGGACATGTTATTTTAAAGTTGATTTTAGAGGGGTAGGGGGAGGGAGGGAAAGAGAGGGGGACAGAGAGAGAGAGAGAGAGAAGGAGAGAGAGAGAGGGAGAGGAAGGAAGGAAGGACATTGCTACTAGACAGGAACAGGCCAGAGCTGTAGGCTGACCTGTAGTGTAGGAAAGATTTCACAGCAGGAGTCCAGGTGACTTTGAGAGGATGTTTATTAAGGCTGAGACAGTGAAACAAAGGAAGGGCTTAGTGTGTCAAACTCATTTTCCCTGGGAGCCACATCAGCCTCTCCGTGGCCTTCAAAGGGCCGAATGTCACTTTAGGACAGTATAAATGTAACCACTCCTTGATAGTTAAGTGAGCCGGGTAGAAACTAGGTGCTGGGCTGAAGGTGGAGGGTCAGATTCGGCCCGCGGGCCTTGTGTTTGACACCCATGGGGCAGACGAAGTGACGAGGTAACGGGAGAGAGCCCAGGGGTGCTCTGCTCTGGCTGTCCCAACCTGTCGTAGGAAAGGAGTGAGGGAGTGAGCCAGGGACAGGCTGTTGGTAGCTCACTGGGGAGTGAAAGCCGCAGAAACAGAAGTGAGCCAAGGAGGGCTGCTTTTAGATTATTGGGAAGTTGGAGAAAAAGGGGCCCCCCCAAAGATAGTATGGGGGATTAGCCTGGGTGGGAGCTGCTGCTGCGCTCGCTGCATGTCTCCTGGGGACCCTTAGAGTTTAGGAGGACATAAAATGTTCATACTTGAGAGTGAGCCTGCACTGAGTGTTTGTCCTGAGGGCATTCAAATCTTTATTTTTTCTGCAGGTGAGACCCTTAGGGGATGGTTTTGGCGGAATGTTCATCAGCTTTCCCAGTGCATTTTTAACATGCTGATTTGTCAAAACGAGTGCAGAGGGGATGTTTGGGGAATATTCTTTGGTCTGCTATACTGTTTTACTTTTGTCTTGGGTCTGTCTGCCTTTTAAGGGTATTTTTGTTATTTGTTCCACTGACTGCATCAGTCCTTGGGCTTAGCAGGCACAAATGGCAGTAAATTGGCCTCTGTTCTCTATTTCCCAGGCCAAGGAGGTTTAAGCTGTATTTTCTGCTTAGGGAGGAGAGATAAACTGTTCATTCTCAAGTGTCCTTGGTTAGGGGAGATAAGGTCTTGGGATTCACCAGCTGCCTGTAAATTACTCAAGCTGATGGGCCTTATTTAATTTTCTTGCTTTAGTTTCCCATTCCACTTGCATCCTGTATGCGTCCAGGCCAGGGTTTAAACCACTGTATTTTTGGTGTGTAGGATGTTGCTCCACCAACTGAGCAGTTGACCAGGACTAGATGTCTTTTATTGTAACGTTCATTCAACAAAAGACTAGAAGTTGATAGTATTTAAAGGCTAAGCCTGGTGAACATTATTCATAAAACTGTTATCAAGTCACTGTGGGTTCAAGGCTAGTTGGCATGTGCCCAATATCAAAATGGGTATTCAAATGGTGTACTAAGAAATTCTCTATGGCACTTGACCACTTGTAGAATAATCAAAGGGGAAGGTTGTCTACTGTGAAGAATAGAAGAACCTGGGCTCTTTTGGAAAAAGATGTCCAATTGATCAGATATTTGACAAGAGGAGTATGTGAGTATGCCTGATTTTAAAGATTCAGTGGGCCAATTGGCCTTCCTCTTTGGTGGCAGTAATTTAAATTTCTCTCAATTTAGTTTGGACTTTAGAGACTTCTTTTTAAGACAGAACCCATAGGCTATTCAATTATGAGGGCCTCGACTCCCCACCACCAGAGCAAAACTCTTAATACTAGAGTTTGGTGAAAAGGAAAGGAAGATTTATTTAAAGGTTATACAGATTTAGATTAATGGCGGAATTCTGCTGTTAAATCCCATTCCCAATAAAACACTCAAAAACATACTGTCCTGCTTAGGTAGGCTAGCTTCAGACAGACAAGTTGGAGGTACCATTTCCCTCAAGGAAAACAGAAGTCATGGCTTCTTATTTCCTAGCCACAGATCAGCTTTGCTGGCAGCTTCCATTCAACCATGCTCCACTGGGGAGGTTTCACCTGTGTCACTGTGTTTTTCAGCTTTTAATTCAGAACCACATGCCATCATTATTTCTAGTAAAGCTCAAATTGTCCAATATTTGACCAGTGGGACCTTGCCCCGTTGGCCCCTGGTTGCTTGGGCATGACGCTAGTGGTTTTGGATTCATTCAGTCCTACTTGGTAAGATAAGGAACCCAGGCTCCTCTCTTTTCCACACTGGACCTGGGATCAGTCATTCCCTTTGGTGAGAATTGACATTTCAAGAACAGTTTGGGGATCAAGGACACTAATTGCTAGTGGGTTAACCCCTGTTTGTAGGCCTCTTCAGTGGACAGAGACCAAAAGAAATATGTGTGTGTGTTTACATTTTTTTCTTTCGTATATGCTGTTTACATCAACTATTGCTGTTGTACTAGATAGACACTGAGCATGTAACCATTACAGTTTACATACTTTATGTCCTTACTTAGCCTTCACGTCTATGAATAACTGTTTTTATCCCCTTTAAGTCTTGTCTTACATGAGTAATTGTTTTAATGCTCATTACCAGTCCTTATTCAATATTTCTGTAGTCATTTTGTTTGTTTAAGTTTGTTTTTTGGTGGATTCCTTTGAAGGACACTAGTCACTGAGTTTTTCATGTTGATATCAGTAAACTTCCTTCATTGTTGAGTCATTTTTACAGAATATAAAATATTTTACTCATGCGTTTTTTTTCCTTAGTATCTCACATACAGTATACTATTTTCTCCTAGGCTTAAGTGTGTCAACATGGCTGTCAAAAGGGCTGCTGATAAATAACTTTTGTTCCTTATAGGCTTTTGACTCATTTTATTTAGAGGTCTGAGTTGGGATTATGAAGTGAGGAGTGCTCTCTTCCATTATGTACTTGCTTTAGTTTTCTTCTTCAGGGATCCTGCTATGTGTATGTTGGATTTTTGATTATCCCCAATATGCCACTTTTCCCCAAACCCTATTTATCTTTTTTTTAACTAACAAAAATAATTAGTTCATCTATAAGTCTCTTATGACATGATTTGTGTTTTTGTTCTTATATTCTAATTTAGTTTTTCTTTAATTTTTTCCCAGAAAGAAGGAAATTTCCATGTGACTATGCATATTTTAAACTGTCCTGTTCTTTTTTTTCTCCTTTGCATGGAAGACTCTTATTGATATATGTTTTTCTTTTCTTCTTTTTAAAGATTTATTTTTATTACTTTAAAAGAGAAGGGCAGGGAGGGAGGAAGAAAGGGAGAGAAGCATCAATGTATGGTTGCTTTTCACTGGCTTCCAGCTAAGGACCTGGCTGGACACCTGGCTTGCAACCTGGTTATGTGTCCTGACTGGGAATCAAACCAGGGAGGGACCTTTGGGTTCACAGGCAGGCACCTATCCACTGAGCCACCAGCCAGAGTGACTTTTCTTTTTTAGTTTGTTGATTTTACAGGGAGAAAGTGGGGTGGAGAGAGAGGGAAAGAGAATGAGAACAGAAACATTGATTTGTTTTACACCCATTTACACATTCATTGGTTTCTTCCTTCATGAGCCCTGACCTGATCTTGAACCTGCAACCTTGTCGTATCAGGATGATGCTCCAGCCAACTGACCTACCCAGCCAGGGCTAGTTTTGATTACTGAAATTATTTTTATTCTTTTTTTTTTTTTTTTTAGTTTTCTCACCCCATTTCTGAGCTTTTCTGATTCTGCTTTTAAGTATTTATTTCATGTCTTATATATTCTTTTAATGTTTCTTAACTCATTCTGAAATTGAAGTATAGTTTACCTTGTTATGGGTTTGTTTTTGTGGTGATCTTCCATCTCCTTTAGGAATGTTCTGCTTTATTTTGGTTCCACACTCAGCACTTTCTCCACTATGTGTGGGGTCCTGTTGCAGAAGGAAGTCCTGGCAGCTCTGTGTTGGGTACTTAGGACATACACTGCTGCAGGTTCCCCAGATCTTTCCTGCCTCGTGTACACTCACAATTGGAGTGGGCCAGACTCCAGGCACTTCAGCTGCTCATATGAAACTGCTCTACTGTGCTTTCTAATGAGTATCTCTGGGTCATTTTGGAGTTTTCCTGTTCATTAGACAGTATATCGCTTTTTGGCTTCTTCCCACATAGACGTTGATGCTGCACAGGTCTAGTGGCTGTTAGTGGTTTGTCTCCAGCTGCTTGTATTTTGAGGATCTTGGGGATGGATGCAGGCATACACCTCAGAGATACTACAGATTTGGTTCCAGACCACCACAGAAAGCAGATATTGCAGTAAAGTGAGTCATGAAGTTTTGTGTTTCCTAGTCCATATTAAAGTTATGCATACATTATACTGTAGTCTATTAAATGTGAAATAGCATTATGTCTAAAAAAACTCTGTACATACCTTAATTAAAATATACTACTTTATTGCTAAAAAAAATACTGACCATCATCTGGGCTTGTTGGAAAAATGGTGACGATAGACTTGCTCAAGGCAGGGTTGCTGCTAACCTTCAATTTGTTTAAAAACAAATCTGTGAAGCAAACTAAAACGAGGGTGCCTTGTACCTTGTTTTTATGTTGTTGGGATTTTGCTTTTGGTATTTGTTTGTTTTGTTTCTTTTTCTATGGGGATCTAGAGAGTAAAACAATACTGGATTACTAGCATTCTTCCTCTTGCTTTCCCCCACACTCACTTGACTTTCAGGGGACAAATTATGACGTATTAAGAAATGACATTTTGCTCTGTAACTTTAACTGATAGTTCAAGGTTTTGCTGTTTAATCTGTCAACTTTATCAAACCTCTTAATGGTCCATGACCAACAAATAGATTTAAAGAAAACACTAGTTTTAACCTTAATTTCTATATTATGTTTGTTCAGTGCTGTTATCTTCTCATATATTTCAAAAACTTATGCAGAATGCATCCTTTTTTATATCTCATTGATAGTGGGAGCATTGAGACTGCCCTTGAGTACTTCACTCCACCCTGAGAAATAGGTCTCCGCTGCTTGTGTGTGTCTAAATTAGTGAGTGTGAAATCTATCACAGCATGAAATCATTTCAAGCTCCGTGAAAGACTATCTTAAAGAATTTAAATTGATTGCAGATGTTGGTGCAATTAAGCAGGCCTGATGAGCTCAGAATCATGTTTCTCAGATTTGAATATCAATGCATTTAAAAACATTATTGTGATGTACTCCATGTAAATGGAGTTCATAGACATCTGAGAGTTTGTCACCTTGTTTTTAGAAATGGTTCAGCAGTATGAAAAGTGATTTGTGACTCTTTTTGCAGATACTTGTATTACTTAGAACAAAAATGTATTATTCATCTTAGGTAGTTCCATGCCATCCTTAACCAACTAGAATTGACTTTGAATTATTATTTCCTTTGTTATTTCATTTGTCTACCAATTTGTCTACCTTTTGTGCTGATAATTCATTTAAAAATCATCCTAGACAGAGTTATTTCATCCCTATTTTAAGTAAAAAAAAATGAGTATAACAAGGCAATGAATTGGTTTAGATAATAAAAGCATAGGATTTTCTTTTCCTTAAGGGTAGACCTTTTGCCTAGGAGAACTTGGCCTACTTTAGTTGCTTTGCCTTTAAACTGCTGAGATGTAAAAGAAAGTTTTCTAATTATTAAAATCTAACATATTGGGCTGCAAATTAGAAAGTGTAATCTGAAACAAGACTGTAACAAGATTCAGTAGAGTGTACGGTGTGTTCATTTTCAATTTATTTCAAATTGATCCGTGCACATTAAGTAATTAAAGTCATCAATTTCTGTTACACATTGTAAAATGTTATGGACATTAGGACTTTATTAGATATACAGTAGTGAGATAAATTACAAAGATGGTGAGTAATTATACTTAGGTACTTTTTAAATACTAAGAAAATTATTTAAATACTCAAAGTGTAGGAACATTAATGATTTGAAATAGTAACAAAGAACACATTAAATTTTTTCTAGAAGGTGTGAATTAAAGCTATGTTCCACAGTATTTTATAAATGCTTATATTACTCATTATGGCAAATTACACTTTGTCTTTAGTAGTTAAGAATTCAACTTTGTTACTTCTAGCTTTAGGATTTCAGAAAATTCAGTATCCCTCTCTAAGACTTTGTTTACTAAATAAAATTTAGGAGTGTTTGTATGGGAACCCATGCAGTGGGAAATAGGGCAATGATTAAACAAAGGCTCTTAAATTATCATGGTATCTTAAGTTTAAGTCTTCTTGTTAAATTGAAAGTAAAGTGTAAAATGGGACTGCGTGGACGAATGTGACAACAGAAGCCTTCTTAATTCTGATTCATACTAGAATAAAAAGTTGAATAAAAATGATTAAACAGGCCACTTTTTGGCTATAGACGGTAGCATTTTTCTTGGAGTTTTTTACTACCTAAGTCATATTACCCATGAAGCATCACCTGTGATCACCATTCATGCATTTTAGTTCAACTAAGAATTTATACTTGTGAAATAGCCTTCGTTCAGAGTTGTAAGAGATTTATATGCTTTTTGCAGTGTGATGTTTTCAATTATCTTCCCCTTACCTAATCTGGAAATGAGTTTTTTAAAGCAACTCTCCCTAATCTTGTCTTTTCTAAGCATTAAAGTAATTTATCACAGAAACACGGCTTTTCATTCTCATATGATTACGTTAACAAGAACAGGTATTATCACAGTTCATGAACAGTGTGGGATACAGAAAAATCAACTCTTGGTGTTCGTAGAAATTAGCTCATTGGTGTGTACCTGTGTTGCTTAGTCTGCTTTGGGCATCTTTCACTGTATGTTATGAGATAATGGAGAGCCTGATATTTGATACCTATGTATCTCTAGCATCTTTAAAAATTAAAAAAAAATTTTTTTCGTTTATTCTTTACTGTCATTCCTGTTTATCCCCCTTGGCCCTCCTCTGCCCAGCCTGCCCCCTGCTTCCACTGTCAATACTACGCTGTTGTCAGTGTCCATGGACAACATACATGTCCTTCGCCTGGTCCCTTCTTTCACTCCCCTGCCCCGCCGCCCTTTCCTCCGGCAGCTGTACAGAAGTCAGACTTTGGTGAACTTTTATTTTTTTCTTCTCTTTTTCTCATCAGTGGAGTCATTAAAAATATAATTTTCTGTAACTTTTTATTTATTTTTTCTTACTTAATTGTTCTACCTGTAGTTAGAAATGACTGACTTAGCTTAAACTGACTCAAAGGAAATTAGGAGCATATTAGCCCATGCATCTGAGTAGCCCTGGGATGTATGTCCTTCAGACAGGCCTGGGCCTAGGCTCTCAAAAGGCCTGAGGATCCAGCCTTTCTACATCTTACCACTGCTTTACTACCTTGGCTTCATTCATTCAGGATTTTGTCATGGTGAATCTAAGTGGATAGCAGAAGCTTCTGACTTAACGCCTACATTTTAAATCAGTAGTACCCCCAAATTTTAGATCACTCACCCTGTCATTTAAAAATGTTGATCATATATGCCACTAAGCCATGTTTATCATGAGCATATTCATTATACTAGTTCTTCATATTTGTTATTCATTTTATATACAAAAAATTATTAATAATTTATCGCTAATATATAATATGAACTGACAATGTCAAGATATAATTTTAGGTATTACTATTTCACTTGAAAATTTTGCCTCATATAACACAAATGAACTTGGTTTGGTTCCTGTTTTTTATTTCACTATTATCGCATTTTAGCTATGCTAGATTCATGACACAACCTGCTGAACGTACCTTCTTTTTCCTGCTCAAATATTTTTACACAAACTACAGATAACTTCATGACTTGCTATTTTTAAGAACTAGAAAACTCAATGAGCTTGGTGTATTTTTTGTTTTGTTTTTGATTATTTTATTATTTTTTCTAGAGAGAGAGGCAGGGAGGGTAAAAGAGAGGGAGAGAAACATCATTATGAGAGAAACATCAACCTGTTGCCTCTTCTCATGGGCCCCAGCCAGGGACTGAACCTGCAGCCCAGGTACGCGCCCTGAACAGAGTTGGACGGGCCACCTTTGCTTTGTCAGACGATGCCCAGCCAGCGGAGCTACACTGGTCCAGGGACTTGGTGCATTTTTTTAAGATAAATTTTAAACTCTAAAAGTCTTCTATAATTTTCTTCTAAAAATTACATACTCCTCCCTCTCAGTTTTAAATGTCTTTTAAATTTTTAACAACCAACTCTATTCTATATTGTAACTGACTCTGCCATGCCCGTTCAGGAATGTTCAGGGAGCATACCCAGGCATGCAGCAGCCGGCGCCGTTCCCCGCAGCTCCTGTTGACTTCCACCTTGCCCACTTCAGTGCTTCCTTGGTCTTGCTTGTACTGCTTATTCTTTTGCACCACTAACCAGCGCCTATCCTCCATTTAGCCACATTTAATTAGAGACTCAGTTTAAATTTGCTGTTGTTTGTTGGCTTTACCACCCTCTTTGTCTGGTAGGTTAGTGCTCAGGGTCCTGAGTCCTAAGTTATGCTGTGCCCTGTCTCTGCCTGTATGTACTTAATGAAAAAGACATGAAAACTTCCAACAAGGTCATGTGCCAGCTGGACAGGATAGATATCTTTAGGGCAATGCTATCTTTTTTAATTCATGATTGTCCGCACGTGACAGATCTCCAAGTTTCCCAGACTTGATTGGTCAGCATGCTAAAAATTCATATGCATTTGTGAATTGGTATACAGTCTAAGAAAATAGAGACTGGTGTATAAAAACCTAAGTATCACTTTAATTTACAATCACACATATTATTAAGGAGAAAATAATTCTTGTATTCTCTTCTCCCTTTGTAAAGAGATAGGCAGCTGCTGACTTGGTTTGTTGGGTGATCGTCTCCCTGAAGATGACGGGTGTGTTCCCATACTTTCTGTTCTCATACTTTAACTGTTCTCATACTTTCTGTAGTTGTCTACTGAATTAATAGGATAGACCAGAGGCTCCGTGAAGCAAGAGAATACCTGATACAGCGCAAACTAGGTGTCTTGTGTTAATGTTTCTGGTACCCACTTTGTTGGGGAGTGGCCCAACATAGGTTCTTCAGGTGGCCATGTAGTTTTCTCCTCCTATAACACATGCTCAATAATACTGGAATGCTCTGAAATCATTGGGGCCATACTTGATATAGTAACTAAAATAACTTCATTTTATCTTGAGGTATCTCCTGGTCTTTGTGACAAGTATAATCTCTTCAGTTATTTTAATAGGAGATGTTATCTGTTGCATTTGGTATCTTTCCTAATTGTCTTAATTTAACTATTTTTTAAAGTAAATAACTTAAAAAATTTTTTTTTTATTCATTATTTTCTTTAGAGAGAGGGGAAGGGAAGGAGGAAGACAGGGAGAGAAACATTAATGTATGGTTGTCTTTCACCTGTCTCCAGCTGGGGACCTGGCTGAGGACCTGGTTATGTGCCCTGACTGTGTGGGAATTGAACCAACGGCCTTTAGATCCGCAGGCCAGCACTCAGTCCACTGAGCCACACCAGCCAGAACTGAATTTAATTTTAATTTAATATATAGGGCTATCTTATAGTTGGCAAAATGCATATCCTCCAAGATTCACTTCTTTTCAGGTTATCTTTTAGAGGAGAATTTGATAGGAACTATCATTTTATTTTCTTACTATTTCAATTTTATAGCTCATGATCTTCATACATTTTCTCCCTGTCATTTTTAAGAATGTTCATAGGACACAAAGGTTGTTTAAATAATCAAAATGATTAGAAATTGTAATCAAGTAACATTCTAAGTATCATTCATTTATTCAGATGCTCAAATTTAAAATTATTAAAATCAAAGATACAACTTAAAAGGTTAGAGTATACTTAATGAGGTGGTCTTCAACCAACACAGAATAATTTCTTACTATCTTTTTTTTTTGTATCTTCACCCGAGGACATGCTTCTTGATTTTAGAGACTGGGTAAGGGAGGGAGAGTCAGAGGGAGACAGATATTGATTGGTGTGAGAGAGAAACATCATTAGGTTGCCTCTTATCGAAGCCCCGACCAGGTATCATTCTCATGTGCGCCCTGCCCAGAGATTGTTCCTGCAACCTAGGCATGTGTCCTGACTGGATCAGGGACCTTCTGATTTACTAGCTGATGCTCCTACCAACTGAGTCACACTGGCCTGGGTTCTTACTATCTTAACTGCTTTGTTCTTTAATGAAAACGTTATATGATCTATAAATACTTTCTCATTAGCACTTCTGTAGAAGAAATACCTTTCTTGTGAGATTGGATCAGAATTCAAATATCTTAAAGCATAATGAGCCCTGCCTGGTGGCTCAGTGGATAGGTGCTGGCCTGTAAACCCAAAGGTCACTGGTTCGATTCCCCAGCCAGGGCATATAACCAGGTTGCAAGCCAGGTCTCCAGCCAGGTCCTTAGCTGGAGGCAGGTGAAAGGCAACCATACATTGATGTTTCTCCCTCCCTCCCCCCCTCCCTTTCCTTCTCTCTAAAAATAATAAATAAATTCTTTAAAAAATTATCTTAAAAATAAAAGCATAATGAGTAAGTACAAAATTATGAATGAACAGAATGGCTTTAAGCAATCATTTACTGTTATCTGATGCTTCCTTAAGAGTAATGAAACCCAAGTTAAGAATTTGACTAATTTGGAATAAAGATATTCAAATATAACAATTTTAACAATGCGTTTTCTCATTTTTCAAAAGTAATGCACTGTTACTCAAAATTTAGAAAATATAAGGCATCAGAAAGAGGAAGATTAAAAAAAACCCTACTAATTTAAGATGAGGCATTCAGCTGAGATATCAAGGTGGTCTTGATTTTGAAAAAGTCTGAAAAGAATTATAACAGTGAAGTAGGTTTTCTGTAGCAGGAATATTAAATGGGACTTTTTCTATTTTGTCAGTCAGGCAGAAGTCCAGAGGCTGACTGAAGATGCAGGTGCCAGAACAGTGTACCATGAAAACAGATTGTGGGGCCGGTAATGCTGCCATTAGCTCATCCTTCACTTCTAGGCCATATAGAATAGTAGGTTTGCAAATATTTTTTAGATAGAATGCTGCCAGAGAGGCTTTCTTTGGAGAAAGAGGTGTCATAATACAATGGCATTGTCTGCAAATCTTTGTGATGGCATAGAGCCTAATGCCCGTTCTTTTGAGAGGCCCTCTCAGAGGTTGACTCTCTCTTCCAAGCTGGGGACAGGGGAACTGGAAACTGCCAATTCTAACCGCAAGAGACTGAGGGCGGAGCTTCTGTGGTGGCAGAGCAAGGAAAGGGTTAGACATTTTGTGGGAAAAAGTTTGACTTGCACCAAAACCTTCACTGGATGTGGCCATCTCAGGAGGGAGTTGAGAGGAGTTTTGTCCAAGGCCACCACCTGCACATGCAGTCCCTCCAGCAGAGGCTGGCCTGCTGAGTCACAGCCAGGGAGTCTCTGAGTCACCCCCACACACATTCCCTAGAAGAGGACACCTCATCCGGCGGGCAGTAGCCCCAGAGTGCAACAGTGATGCCGATTATAGCGGTTTTCTGCATTCAACGCTCTTTCTTCCCACTCTCTTCAGCTCTGAAGGTGCCGGGGGAAACCTGATGGGGCGGGATCATGGACTCGAAGGGCAAGGGGGGCACACTGGTGTCGGACCGCAGCCCTGTTCAGCACTAGAGCTTTCCTCGTCTGAGTGAGGGCCACACGGAGGAAATGGAGACATTTGTAGTTCGTTAAGATTGAGCTTTTAATATTAGCCTCACTCTTCCTTACTGGGCCAGATAAGTTGTGTGACGTAGAATATTATTCTGAATTATACTAAATTATACTAAAAATAATCTTGGAGTCAGTGTTTGTATAAGCAAGTGTAAATCCAGAAATTGTAAAGCAAAAGATGGGTACATGTGTTAATGTAACTAAAAACTTCCATGTGGATGGTGATGGGGAGAAGGAAGGAGTAAACCAAGTTAGAAGAAATAAAAAACCGGAAGAAAATATTTGCTACATATCACTAATCAGTAAAGAACACCTACAAATCTTTGGGAAAAAGATGAATAACCTAATAGGAAAAATTTTAATACATATAGGCAATTTACTCAAAAAGAAATACAAATGGCAAACAGCTCTTTGGAAAGATATTCAATCTCAATATGTAAATTAAAATAGGTATGGAGAGCATTTTTCAACTGTCAAAGTAGAAAGGGTAAACAAGATTGCTGACAGTAAGTGTTTTGTGAAGTTGTAGAAATATATAGCAATGCAACCTTTTTGGATTATAATTTGCAAATATCTATCAAAATAAAAAACTTGTATGCTCCACTGATCTAACAGTCTCAGTATTTTGACTCTATATAACAGTAGCTTGAACTTCTATGCATGAAGTTGTTCCTTGAAGCATTGTATAAAATGTCAAATTTAAAACAATCAAAAGACCCATCAATAGAGAAATGATTAAGCAATTTGTAGCACATTCATGCAGTGATGGATAATACAGCCATTGAAATGGAATGAGTGAGAGAGCACTTGGAGAGTTAGCTGATGTTAAAAAAACACACACACATAACAATATGTGTATGGTCTGAGCCAATTTTTGTTTATGTAAATGACAGGTGCCCATGTGTATCTCTCTAAATAAAGGAAAACTTTTGCTGAATTCTTCCAGAGTTGTAAAAATAATTTGCACTGTTTGTCTCAGGCTAAGACTGCAGAAAAGTAGACAAAAATGTCAGTTTCCTCCTGTATTTAAACAAAAGGATTAGTGGAATTAATTACAAGTGACTTAGATTTTAGTGTTTCTGTATATTTCTCAGGATAAACCTCATTTAAAAAATTATTAAAAAAATGAAAAGGTTGGTGTAGGGTGAACAGCTAGGGGAAGCACCTGACGGGCGTGGCCCAGTTGGTTGGGCCCTGTCCTGTGGGGCCAGAGGTCACCAGTTCCATTCCCTGTCAGGACACAAGCCTGGGCGGCAGGTTCAGCTCTAGTCAGACCACATGTGAGAGGCTCTAGTGCTGGGTCTCTGTCAGCAGCCCGCTGTTCGAGATGCGTGTACCTGTTTCAGGCGGTGGATGGCGGGACCCTGGCTCCGGCCTGGCGGCTTTGGCAGTGGGAAATGGCTGCCTTCATCCTGGCTCTTTCCTCCCAGTGTTCAGCACGGGTCCCAGAAAATGTCTTTTTTATAGTGTTTTCTTAGCGGAAATAAAATTCGATGTTGTTTCTAACAGAAAAGACCATTTTTGTCTTGTTTACCAAGTCGTTTTTCTGTGGTGCAGATGGCCTGATAACACGGACCACATTTCAATTAGAAAAATCAAAACAAATCAGCAGACCTGATAGTATGCTGTTGGCAGAGCTTTTAAATGTAACTTGGAACAGCACACAGATGCATTTTTACATTCTTGTAGTAAATTGACACTCATTTAATAATCGCTTTTATTTACAGAACTTAAATTTTGGAAACATCTGGATAAATCTATGAATAATTTAAATGTCTAGCTTGTGATCATTGCCAAATAGTGTTTATTAAGCATTTACCTATGCTGTCAATACCACAATAAATGAAAAATATAGGAAACCTGGAGACTTGAGTCACATCAGAGGTAAATTTTACTACAGTAAAATATGTGAAAAACATTACTTATATTTGAAGAATGTCATGTGATTGTTGTGAGCCTTAGAATTTATGACCTAAACTGATTATTTTTAACCTGAAGAATTAGAGGTTAGATCTGATAACACCCAAGTTACTTTAGATTTCTGAAAATTCTTTGATTTCTTCCTTTATCAGGATATGTCACTCAATCCCTGCATTCAAAACCATGTTTTAGTTGAAAACTTCATGTTTTCATCTTTATGTTTTCAAAAGTAATGTATAGTCATTGTTAAACTTACATATACTGCAAAAAGAAGAAAACAGAACCATAATTTCTTCACCAGGAATAATTGTTATTACCATTTTTTATTACTTTTTCCAATTCTGGAAAATTAGTTTGGGAATATCAACCTCAAGGTGGTTTTGGAGAATAAGTTAAATACTGCATGCTGTTATTGCATGTTTGGTGTCTGGCAAATATGTTAGGTAAAGCATTACTAATGATCCTTTCTCTAGTAATTTTTATAGTGTTGGCCTTGTTTTATAAATATTTTAATAGTGTCCTGATTGTGGTCCAGCTTCTTTTATTCTGAGGCTTGTTAGAGGTTTTTATAACTATTAATTTACTGTAAATAGTATAAGGTACTTTTTGATAAGAATATATTTGCCACCTGTGTTTTTTGATATTTAAGTCCCTATTTCAAGGAAAGTTTTCATGTTGCCAGAGATAACTTTTCAATCATGTCTTTATACCAGTGAACCTGAAAACTAACCAGTGGTGGAGGCAGAATTGAAAACCTCTGTTAGATGAGTAGAGGAGGAGAAATCCAGCAGAGGGGTGTGGTGAGCTGCTTTAGCCATGTCTGCATGTTTAGATACGGCTCAGAGAGGCAGAGAAGAGTTAGGTGGGCTAGTTCAGGGAGAGGAGGGGTTAAGTGGGAAAGACAGTTACGTTTGGCTTTAGGAAGAATGGGGGGTAGGCACTGAGAAGAGACAGGATTAGGAGTGTCCTGATGGATTTTTGTAAGAGAAACTTGTGGCAGAGGTTAAATAGGGCAGGTAACCCAGTGAGTAAAATAGGCCCAGGGATTAGACTAATGGGTAAGTGTTAGAAGACTTAAAAATAAAGAAATGCGTGTTTTTTTTGGGCAGCAAGATTTGGTAAAGATAGAAGAAAGAAGGTTTCCTTGATGGAAGAGTAAAGGAGTCAAATCATGCAGTCTAGTTTCATTATTTTAATGAAGCAAGGTGCAAAGTCAAATGTTCAGAGGAGGGCAGACAAAGGGATAGTTTCCAAAAGAGCTAAAGGGTTTTGAACTGGTAATTAGAAGAATGGAATATGAGTAAAAATACCTTTTTTAATTTTAATAGTGAGTCAATTCATGCAGTCTAGTTTCATTATTTTAATGAAGCAAGGTGCAAAGTCGTATGTTCCGAGTAGAGCAGACAAAGGGATAGTTTCCAAAAGAGCTAATGGGTTTTGAACTGGTATTAGAAGAATGGAATATGAGTAAAAATATCTGAACTCTAGTTTGCAGGCCCATTTGAGGTTGGAAAATATAAAAAATAATGCAGACTAATTAATGGCTCCTCAATTTTGTTCAGTGCAAGAACCTTTATAAACATGTAGTCTCACGTAGCTCACTTGTTCCCTTCTCATCATATCTCAGAGACAAAGGTGAATCTGTTTTGTTTGAGGAAGAATGGTGGGCCTTGGAGGTCAGGTTAGGGGCCACTCTGAGGCACATCTACAGAAGCCTAGAACTCCAAGGGACATGATTTAGACTGGCGACAAGGAGAATGCACAGAAAAGGAAGATGATAGAGACAAATTAGAGCAGTTAAATAATCTTTAACTATGAAGAAGCCAGAATAATCACTGTTGGGTAAATAACATCAATTCAAGTAACCCTGAGGGTAAGGCCAGGCTGAGGAGCAAGTGCATATCTGAAGATCAATTAAGAAGTTAGAATACATGTCTAGGAATCATTCAGGTAAATAAACAATGTGTGTATTTGAGGGGTTCACATTAAGTATGAGCTTTTAATCTGGGGATCAAAAGAGATGTACAAAACTAGTGTTGCATGTGAGGTTAATATCATCGGATTGGCTCTTATCCTACCTGCGTGCCACCTTTGGGTAACTTTGAGTCTTGTGTGTGGGTTAGGAAGACTGCCCCGGGACTAAAAGGCGCATTTTGCCTCTGGATTCCTGTGGGTGTCACGAGGTTTTCTCAACGTCTGATTTCATGGGTGTGGCTGCCTTCAAGTGTGGCTTCTAAGGTTCAAGGAATCCATTGGAATAGCTGTCAAGTTTGGGTAAGTTCATCGCGAGCTTTAGTCAAATTATCTAGAGATCTCCCGAGGTGTTCCTGGATCTATTTTGCCCCGGATTCAGAGAGCTCTTGCTGGGCATCCCCCTGTAGCTCGGCTATAGGGGAGGGAGAATGTCTGGTTTCTCTCTCCTTTGCCCCAAGCATGAGATAACCTCAGCAAAGCGCTGACATAAATTTTCCTTTATTTCACTGTTACCAAATGGTTATCATATAGTTCACCTTTTAATTTCTCAGCTTCCTCCCAGTTTTTAGTGGACAAATGTAGAATTTATAGGAATAAAGCCTTTAGGAATCTGGGTTTTAAAATGAGAACAAGCATCAAGTTTTAAGTACTTTTTAAAGTTAAGAATTATCTAACAGCCCTGGCTGGTGGCATAGTGGATAAGGCGCCGTCCTGTGAACCCAAAGGGTGTTGGTTCAATTCCCAGCCAGGGCACATAACCAGCTTGCAAGCCAGGTCTCCAGTCAGGTCTGTAGCTGGAGGCAGGTGAAAGGCAACCAACCATACATTGATGTTTCTCTCCCTCTCTGCCTCTCTCCCTTCCCCTCTCTCTGGAAATAACAATAATAATAATAATAATAATAATAATTAGTCAACATAACCATAACTTTCTGGACCAGTATCTAGAAATGAAGCTTATTTCACTTAATGGTATTAAAAGATAAAAAATTCAAAGGATAAAAATTATGTGATATTATGTGTTAAGGAAAACACATTTTTCAAATGGAAACTCTTAAGTGTATTACTAGCGCAGATCTTAGGAATAATTTAAATAATACTGGCAATTATACATTAATTTCAAAAGCTTTAGCCATTTTACATTAAGAAAGAATTAATTTCATTTTCCTTAAACTATGTAGTGATAATTTCTCTGTATAAACATGTGGAGATTTAGACTCATAGATTAAGAGAACAGACTGACAGCTGTGGTGGGGGTGGGATTAAAGGGCTGGGTGAACTAGTCCAAGTGATTAAACAAAAACAAAACCCCAAACCACTTCATAGGCAAAGGTATGGTGATTAGCAGAGGGGAAGAGAATGAGAGGCAGTAGGAGAGAAGGTAAAGAGGGGGTATAAATAGTGATAGAAGACTAGACTTGGTGTTGAATATACAATACAATACACAGATGATATATTATGGAATTATACCTCTGAAACCTATATAATTTTATTAACTGATGTCACCCAGTAAATTCATTTTTTAAAAAAACTGTGGAGATATAGGAAAACAGACATGAGTAATAAGAATGGGAAATAATTTATTAATATATAGTACTGATTTTTGGGTCCTGGCATGAAAACTAGTGTAACAAGCTTTCAGTTGGGTTAGTCACATCCCTTTTAGTTGATAGTATTAGAGGTCCAGCTTGAACTAAAGAACAAAGAAGACCATTTATTGACTTTTCTACTTGGGAGAAGAGAGATGAGTAGAATGAAGGTCTAATGTCAGGACTTTCTTTCCCCTTTCCATTGGCCTCTGAACATTGTTATCTTCTCTGTCTGTAGAACAACTTTTCCTCGAAGTGGAAAGCTTGAAACTAAAAGAAAGCATAGGTGTAACCAGCTGTTTAAAAAAGAAGCTAAAACCATTTGTATGTCAAACTAAGGATAGGCAAAGAACAAAAGGTATGGTTAAAAAATATTTCTAATCTTGACAAAGGGTTAATATTTATATCCTGAAGTGAAATTTCATAAGTTGACTAGAAAAATTTTTTAAAATCCAATTTAAAAAATGAGTTAATAATAATTCAAGAACAAATTTTAAAATGTAAATATATATATGAAATTTGTAGTTCTATATTCATAGTGTATAAATGTAATACATGGGTGTAATAACTTTGTACCCATTAGATATTTTTATTTTTCTAGTGGAGAAAATGTACCTTTACATATTGCTGGTAGCGTTAAAATGCTACAGTATTTTGGGCAAGGTCTATGAAAAAGAAACGTGCATGCTCTTTGACCCAGGGATTCCACTGCTGGAAATCTGTGACTTAGAAATACAAGCACCAGCCCTGGCTGGGTAGCTCAGTTGGTTAGAGCGTTATCTCCATATACCAAGGTTGTAGGTTTGATCTCTAGTCAGGGCACACACAAGAAGAATTGATGAATAGGTAAATAAGTGGAACAACTCTTTCTCCCTTCCTTGCTTTCCCTCTCTAAAACTAATAATACAAATTAAAAATAAAGAAAGATAAAAATTCAAGCACTGATAGACGAGGACATATTCTAAATGAAGTATTATTTGGTGTGTCAAAAATCTGGAAACAAAAGACATTTCTATAAATTATGGTTATCCATACCTGGAGAATTATGCCACTATTAAAAAGAATGGGTTAAAATTATACTAGATTGAGAATCTTCCATGATCATACAATTAAAAACCAAATTCTATCTGTACCATTATATATGTGTGTATACACACAAACACACATACGATTATGTGAGCGCTGATTAAAATACGAAAGGATATGTATCAGGAATTTTACATGGATTAATTTATGATGGCAAGGGGTATAGAGGAGCTCTGTATAACTTTTCATTTTTATGGGTTTATGAAAAATTTGTGCACACGTATGTACACAAAAGTGAATAGTTTTAAAAATTAAGAAAACCATATCAAAAGGACAATACAGGTTTGGTTACACAGAAATTATTAGTGAAAATTTTAGAATATTGTATTTTAAACCTCATTGCCAAACTAAAGAAGTTGAAAAACATTTGCTGGCACTAACTTTTGGGTATAAATTGAAGATGGTAGATAGGTTACTGTAAAGGAAATAATTTTGAGATAATTAGGTTTTAATCACTTTTGTATTTCCGTACCCTAGCAAGGGGTCTGCTCTCTATATAAATATTGGTTGAATATAGAGGTATATATGCTCATTTACTGTATACAAATATGCCTTTTTACTACAATAAAGTGTATAGTGCTTTAATTTGTCACCTTGTTATGTTTAGGTTAACTCGTTAATACAGGGATGGGCATCAAAGGCAGGGATTGTATAATTTTTATCATGCCTCCATTCTAACTTGGAATGTAGCACATGCAGAATAAGTTGTTGATGAACACAAATTAGTCTAGCACAATGAATTTTTCAGTGGTGTTCTAGAGCCAGTTTCTCCGTCATGTTTATTAACATTGCAGTTAGTTGCTTGTAATCAGCCATCTGGGAGTATTTACCTGACATAAATTGGCAAACACTACCAAGAAGTTGTTGTTACTGTTTTTCTAAGAGGAGGTTTTAAACACTTACCAGCAATACCATTGTATTTAATTATGAATCATAACCTCTGATATGGACTGTAAAACTGGGAAAATAATGTATATATTCCAGAATTTAATTGATATAATTGTTTTCATCTGAAATTTGCTGTGTAACATATTTATAACATATAGGATATTTTCTTATTTAAAATTAAAACAAAATTTTATTTATTATTTTTAGAGAAAAGGGAAGGGAGAGAGGCAGAGAGGGGGAGAGACATCAATGTATCGTTGCCTTTCACCTGCCTCCAGCTACACACCTGGCTGGGGACCTGTCTTGCAACCTGGTGCCCTGGCTGGGAATTGAACCGGTGACCTTTGGGTTCGCAGGCTGGTGCCTTATCCACTGTGCCACCAGCCAGGGCCCTAAAATTTTATTTCTGTTATGCATTCTTATTTAAAAATTCAAGTGTGAATTACTCCATTTCCATTATTAGATTTCAGGGCAGTAGTACTTGAAGGATAACACTTTTATTCTTAATAAATAGCTTATTGCTTATGATACATATCGATGACTGGAAGTTGCACTTAAAATTATATTCCTGTAAATTTATGCTATCTACTTGAATCTTCTTAGCTTAGTTATAAAGAAAGATGTTTTATTAAAATGTTATATTTTATTCTATTTAATAATATGTAGAGAATTGCAGGCTGGGAAGATAGCCTATTTATAAACTACTCTGAGAATTTATGAAAATTGTATTTTACAATCAAACCAGAAATGAAAATATGTTGATTTTCAAGTCATGATCTTCAAGTCATGATCTTTGCTTTGAGTCATTATAATAGCACTGTATGTCTTAGATTCATAGAAATGTTTAATTTTGTTCATTTTTTTTCTTTAAATAAAAATTGCTATGTGTCAGGCACTAGTCTAGGCATAGGGATATTGTAATGGACAAGTTGACATGTCCCTGCTTTCTTCTAGCCTACATTTTAGTAGAATCAATCAATCAATATGTAAGACCAGGCCTGGGAGCTCTAAGAATTTGTATTGTTTTGGTATTAGTTAATTTTTACTACTTATCTACATTCTTTCATAGTATAGAGCTTGAGAATCTGATATGTTCCTTTTCTCTACCAGGGCAGATATCCTTATCTTACCCATGCAGTTCATGTGGGGTGGTGCTTGGGAAGTTTTAGGAGGTAATTCAGAGGAAATACGCTGAATTACTGTCCAAGTGGCGATGATGCTGAAGCTACTCTGGAGAGGAAAGAATGACCTCCCAAATCAGTCAACATCCCAAAAGTATACTTCTAAAACTTGATAGGGATTTTTGCTGGTTTAGTTCATTTTACTATTTTTAACATGTGGAACACTAGCTGGCTGCATATAGTACATACCTAGTGAATAATGTTGAATGAAGAAATGAGTAAAACTAGATTGTTTTAACCAACTGCCCTAATGTGGTTTTGAGTACGGTAGGATTTGTAAAATTTATTAAATTGTTCTAGTTCCTGTTTTCTGGGATGCATACAAAGATGAACCCAACATTTATTTTTTTGTCATGGAGTTCTTAATATGGTAGGAGTCATGCTATTGAAACCAGCTAGAAATAACTGAAGTACAATAGGAGAAATACATTTTAAGTGTTAATTTGAAGGTCAGAATTCTCACCTGCTGAGGTGATTAGGAAAGGTTTCCGTGAGGAAGGGCACTGATTAGAGAGGTAGGACAGGTAGGATTTAAACATTTGGAGGTAGGAAGTGGAGGTATAGAAGGCTGTTGAGATCACACCAGCCAAGATGTACATGTACGTACACATGTGAGGAAACCATGATGTGAATCCATGGATCAGGAGTTTGTTCAGTTTGTCTGTAGTGAAGTGCCCACAAAGTAGAACAGTGGAACTTGTGACTGGAAAGGTAGGTTTGGGAAAAAAGTTTTTTTTCCTAATAGAACTTTGAATGTTATAAGAATGGGATGGTTAGGAAAAGGCTCCTTTATGTCTATTAGGAGGAGAAATGATTCTCTGTGTATTTTGTCTTTCAAGTGCGTTGGAGATAGGACATGTTAGGTTTCCTAACACTTTCGTGATCAGCTCTAATTAAACTCTTCCCAGCTGTTTCTTTTTCTTCTTTTTTCTTAAAAATTTATTGCTGTGTTAGAGTTGTCCCATTTTTCTCTCATTGCTGTCCCCTGCCCCACCCACCGTGTCCCTTCTCCCACAGTCAATCCCACATGTTGTCCATGTCCATGGATCATTTATACTTAGTTCCTTGACCTCCCCCCGCCCCCGCCCCACCCGTCACTGTCAGTGTATTCCTTATTTCCATGCCTCTGGTTGTATTTTGCTTATGTGTTTGTTTTGTTCATTAGGTTTCTATGTTAGGTAAAATCGTATGGTATTTGTCTTTTGCTGCCTGGCTTATTTCACTAAGCATAATACTCTCCAGTTCCATTCATTCTGTTGCAAAAGGTAGGATTTCCTTGTTTCTGTTTCTGTTTTGTATATTTTTTAAAGGTTATAAGAGAACTAAGAAGATGAATTCTTTCTTACCAGTTTACCTTCACTGGCTTGATCTCTCTCTGACCTTGTAAACTTCCTCAGAGGCTCATGTTTGTTTCTGTCTTTCTTACTGTTGCCAGAGTATCTTCCTAATATGCAGCTTCTTGTACTTTATGTCCAGTTCTGCAGTGACTCCCTGTTACCTGTGACTTAAAGCTGACTTTCCGTGGTACCAGGCAGGAGCCTTCAATGGCCTGGTTTCGGTGTATTTTGTGCTTCTATTCTCCATGGCTCCTACACCACTCGCCATGTAGCCACATAGTCCCTGACGTAGACCAGCTCTTCTGCCTCTCTGTGCCTTGCCCCACGTTATCTGTGTTATTTCCCACTCCCCAGACAGAAAGCCCTGGTTCTTGACTCGGAATCCTTTCCTGGTTACGCAGGGGGCAGTTAGGACATCTCCCTCTGCTCACCGAGAGTGGGTTTATATCCAGGCTCCTGCGACTTGTTAACTGTTGGATGCTGATGATGGGAACCTCACAGGCAGAATTTTCTCTTCTTGTTTTTGAGCCTTAGTACTCATCACAGTGGTTGGGACATAATAGATTTTTACACACATGTTTATTGATTGATTAAGTTAGACAGATAGCTAGGTTTTATGGAACATCCTAGAAATTGTGTACTTATAAAATTGTTACCGGGCGACCACCAAAGTTTTTAAACTTTTGTGGATTCTCTTAGGAGGAATATAGCAGTTAATTAAGTACATTTAGGTCCATTACCTCCTTTATACTCTCATTTATTAAGAATCATTTATGTAGTATCTGCTAGAATATAATGCCAGTTGTTCTGGGAAATAGAAGAGAGATGAGACTGATTCTGCCTTTTCATACCAGTATACTTAGTTACAAGGAGGATGAACGTAAGCAAATGAACAATTAACCTCTTTTTGTTGCTTCTTTCATTGTAATCAGTTCAGTTATTCATGTTGCTCCCTCCCTCACCCACCCTGCAGTAGACTGTGGGTCCTTTCTCCCTTTGCTTTGCTTTTATCTATAAACTGCACAGCTTTAAAACCTGCTACTTAACAAAAAGGAAATGTGTGTTTGTTATCACAAAAGGAGATAATACTGGTGTTTCCCAAGTGTGTTTCAGTTTGCAGTCCTGCGCTCCCCAAGCCCTGGAAACCTCAGGGGCCGACCCCCACAGCCATGGTAGTGGGGTGGGGTTCTGGCCCTGAGTGCTTGTTTTTCCTCTCACATTTTTTGACCCGCATCTAACTGTTCATGTTATTTATATGAAGAACAATCCGAAGTATATTGGATTTTGTACTGTTTTGTATTTTTGAGCTTTTTACTAGCATAAACATTAGATTTGTGGGCTAGTATGCATATATGAAGAGGTAAAGTGGTTTTCTTCCATAAATCAAGAAAAAGAAGAGAAGAGGGAAGACAAGCTTACGCTAAATTTAACAGTGACACTTTAAAATTCTACTTAGAATTGTGGAGGCAAATAATTGTGCAATTACCTGGAGGGACTGAAAAACAAATTGCCTGCTTTTAAAGACTGGACTGGAGGGAGTGAAAAACAAATTGCCTAGTTTTAAAGACTGGAACAGCTGGTGTTGTCTTAATCATTCCCTTCATGCTTTTTTCTTTTTGTGGTGGGGGTGGGGTGGGGGGAGGTAAACGTCCAATGAAATTTCACTGTTATTTTTTTCTTATGTAAACGTAATCAACACAATAAAGTAGTAGATAATAAACCAATGACTAAAAGCAACAGCACATTTTGTTTTCTGTGAATAAATCTTTATCTTTCATTGAACCATCAAACAGAAACAGGCAAATTTGAACACATATTTATTTAATCAGCTCCCACCCCTGACTTTGGGCTGTTTTATTTTTAAGTTTTAAAGTAAACACAACTTATTCAAATGGCAGTAAACATTTTCTAGTTCTAAAAGGTATACACACTGAAGATAAATAAGAAATGGCCTTATTTGCCGCAATGTAACTTTTCCCTTTTAATTTCACTTTTCAGCAAGAACATACATAATTTTATCCTGTATAAAATATTTTAAATGGTATGTTTCAAAACCTGAATTAAAGACTTAAAAGTAATTCAATTTGAACATACCTAACCTTAGATATGCACATATTTTAACAAAATATAAAAAATCAGTAAATTTGAGAAATTTTAAGTGTTTTAATATTTTAAAATTAAATTCATGTAATAAAGTTCAAAAATATTGGATGTAGCACTTGATAAGCTATGACAGAGCAAGGCCAACCCTGTGACTGGCCTTCAGCTGGAGAAACAGCGCCGCCATGGATCCAGCAGGCTGGGATGTCGCGCCTTTGTACTGCCTCCTCCCCGGCAACCTCCTGCCTTGCGTTCCAACACTACAAATTAACTTCTTTCTTTGTTTTATAAATGTTCTTTAAAACTTTTTATTGTGGTAAGATTTATATAATATTATATCATTAACCATTTTGAGGTGGACAACTCATTGGCATTTATCTTTCCAACATCTAGACCTAGAACGTTTGCATCAGTACCAGAGGAAAAGCTGGGTCTTTAAACCAGTCGCCCCTCCCCACCACCCTCCGTGGCTTGGCCAATAGAAACCCCTTCAAACTGATCCTGTGTTCTCGGGCATATCCTATCATCCCATGAGGACTCTCTTACTATCTTAGATAGGATTTTTCAGAATTATCCTGTAGGGCCCTAGCCCCAGCCATTGAATCAGCCTTTTCTCCAGGGAATGTTCCCTTGGGTTGGGCACTGCTATTTGGAAGTCAGTATCAGGGTGCTAGATCTTCTAAAGGGGAGTTAGGATGTATGTATATACTCATATGTGTGTGTATATATAACACATGTATATGTGCATGTGTGTACCTTTGGATCTTGTATGTATGTGTACATTACCTGGGTATATAAAATATGTATTAATATGTCTGTTACATATAGAAAAATACATATGTATACACACATACCCATCTTATATCTATTTTTTATGTGTCTAGTTAGCTATATTATTTATATAAATAGTCCCCTTCTTTTTCTACCCAAACCAGGAGTTTATTCATATATCTTCAATTTTAATATTCTAGTTTACTTTGACATTATTATTAATTTAAAATACAGTTAGCATCATTTGATTTGGATTTATTTCACTTTAGGGTTTTTCTTCTTCTTGATTTTATATTTTTCTTTTTGAGTATATGAAAATCAACGTAGTTCCGAAAGCCAAAACTACACAAAAGTATATGAAGAGAATTTTTACTCATTCTCATTTCTCTAAGTTGTTCTACCCTCACCTTCGCCATGTTTCCATCTGTCCCTTGAAAGGTATCCAGTGTCATTACTTTCACATTTTGTGTCCTCTTCCTTGGCTCTCTGTCATTTTATACAAATTTAAAAATATGTATTTTCTCATTTTTCTTTCATAAACACAAGGTAATAAATATACTATATATTATTTTGTAATATTTTCAGTGCAAAATACATTCTAATATCCATGCCATGTTAGTTCAGAGATATCTTTATTCTTATAACTGCTGCAATGTGCTCATACTTGTGGCTCACCATTGTTTATTCAACTGCTATTCTCTGGCTTTGGGTAGAAGCAGTTGACTGTTAACCATTCTGGTTTATCACTCTAAGGCTTAAAAGCTCAAATAACACCTCATTTCTGGTGCATAATGGTGCTTATTTAATGTTTATGAAAAAAATTATAAGTAACCCTTTAAGGAAACTCTTTGCTAAACTTAATTTTGTTGGTGATGTACCTTTCCACAGTACTTTACATCACTCATAATTTCTACAATGAGTTACTATGAGTTTGTGTAATATCATTGCTGAATACCAGGTTTTTATTGGTAATGGAGATCTGTTGGGGTTATAAATGCCCTGAAAATAAGCCATTTATATTGTAGTGACATCTTAGTGTCTCTGTTGATCAGTGACGTGAGAGATGCTGGAAATCATTTGAAAAATGTCAGGAAATTGTCTCAATGCGTTTTAATAGCAATGATGGTAATTTAGACGGTAATTACCCCCTTGGCAGCAACTGTGCCCCCCCTTCTTTTCACCGTGCTGACTCTGCTGCTCCCGTAAAATATTGTCATTATCAGTGCAAACTATTTTTTAAATAGGCTCTACATTTTGCACCATCTTACTCATCTTCACATTTCTCATCACCTGAAAAATATATACCAAGAATTCCAGAATTATAATATCAAAAAGAAACTGAGACAGTTCATTGACAGTTACTGACACAAATAAAAACCATAAACCTAGAGATAGGCACCTGGACCCATGCAAGAGTGGACATTTACTCTCAGAACTATGAAAACATGCCTTTTGACTATTTTGGCTTTACTTTTATAGAGTTTTTCTGTTTTCTGCGGTTTATGTGCTAATCATTATGAAGTGAATTGTTACGGGAAAGGATCTTGAGTCTCATAACTAGCTTCATACAAAAACCACTGTGGTCTCAACTTGTTCTTTCAGTTTCCTGATATATAAAAATTTACATCTCTAGAAGCTGTATATTTTGAGTCTTTCTGTTAAATTCATAAAGGAAATCAGCATTTTAAAAGTGTGACTTAAAAAAAAAAAGGTAACTCAACTGTTACCTGCAATTGAGGATGCTGAATGGTGAGTTGTGGTATAGGCCACTTTTCAGGGGAAACAAGGTTTGGTTTCACGTGTTGAATAATAGTTTATAGCGCTGGGAGTAAGATTTCAGAATATAGTTTCTGATTTTTGTGACGTCTCAAATATTCTAGGCGTACTTTTGCTTTAAGTAACTACCATGTGTTACACACGTTAATAGGGACTAAAAGGTTTGTCCGGCCCCACATTGACATTATGCTATGTGAGGGTCCGGCAGAGCACTGACTTTCTAGATTTAGCTTGTTACTTATATTACTTTAAAAATTAAGTCATCATTTAATGACAGATTCTTCATAGTTTTACAGAAGTCATTCAATTATTTGAAAAAATGAGTTTTGTTTTTTTTTTTAATCATTTCTCACTGGTAACTTGTAGTATGGTATATTTTTAGTTTATCACAGAAATGGTATGCCAAATTACTTGGCAAACAAATAAGATCGAACAGTGAATATACATACATTTACTAATTTTTACGTCTGAGCTGACTTAAAATGTAGGCGTCAAGGCCGGTACAGAAGAATCTGTTCTAATAAGAGTCAAAGGAAATGGTTACTATTACCTTTACTGCAAGAATGTTTGGTTTTATGGAAATAGAAATGCTAAGGGAAGTAAGTAATGAAAGCCAGTGTTGCATTTTATATTTTAGAATGTATTTAATAAAGAATCCGACAAGAGTAATGTATGTATTTTCTGTTCTGCATTTGGCGTTTTAGAATAAAACTTACTAAGAGATTAAAAAAGATCTAAAAATTATGTTGGATAATTAGCTTCTCACTTTTGTGATGTTAGGCAGAGATCCTTATTTCAGCAGTGTGATCAATACCACAGGGATGAGGCTTTCTCAGTGTTTTCATCTCCCTGGCTAATGGACTTGTAGATATGCAGACGTGAGCGTCCTTCCCTTTCTTCCTCCTTCCCACTTCCTTTGAAGTAAAATGGAAGAAACACAAGAAGAGCTGTGCTTAGAAGGGATTTCTGACTCTTCATGGAATGTAATATTTTCTCCCCTCAATTTTACTTTATACCTATATTTTGATAGTAATATAACAAAGTGGGGGAATTGTGCTGAAAACTAATTTCCCAATTATCTGGTCTATTTCTTATGTCTTTGAAATATTTTCTTCTAGCCCTGGCTGGTGGCACAGTGGATAAGGCACCAGCCTGCGAACCCAAAGGTCACTGGTTTGATTCCCAGCCAGGGCACATGACCAGGTTGCAAGCCAGGTCTATAGCTGGAGGCAGGTGAAAGGCAACCATACATTGATGTCTGTCTCCTTCTTTGCCTCTCTCCCTCACCCTCTCTCTGAAAATAATAAATAAAACTTAAAAAAAAAAAAAGGTCCTTCTGGGTAAACATTTGTTTTTTTAGAACTTTTTGGCTTGCTTTCTTATTTTAATCCTCAGTCTATGCCTGTCCTACTTTTTATTATAACCTCATTCATTTATTGAGTGGCAGGAATTTGTCAGGGGCTGATGATGACACAGCCATGAATTCAGAGGCAGACATAGCCCCAGCAGACAAGTTCTGTGGGGACAGTGGCGTCACCTAGAGGTGCTGGCAGGCACTGACAGACTGCTTTTCTTCCTGCTGCCGCCAGTGTTACCCTTCTTACTAACTTCATCTCACATAGATGATCCATCCTACATTCCACCCTCTGATTTCCTTGACCTTATCACTTCCACTGATCTTTGCTTTTTCAACCTATCTCAGCTACCCATTCATTATCTTGGCTAGTAAAATGTCAGCTCTAAATATGGTTTACAAACTCCCTTTCCTTCCTGACCATTATCTGTCTTTCGTACTTACTTAAATATTCTCACTTTAGGAATTCTGCGACCCTTTTCGCTCTGACCAATGTGGCTCAGTGGTTCGGGCACCTTCTCTCAAACCTCAAGGTTGCTAGTTGGCTTCCTGGTCAGGGCACGTGCCTGGATTGTGGGTGGGTGTGCCTCGTGTTTGGAGCATGTCTCTCTTGCTCATTGCTGTTTCTGTTTCTTTCTCCCTCCCTTGCCCTCTCTTTAAAAATAAATAAATAAATAAACAAACAAAATCTTAAAAATTCCATAGCCCTTTTAGAACTGTTAATTCATGGACTCAACCCGTTTTTTATTTGTTTGTTTGTTTTTAAATGTTGTTTCAATGTTGACTGCCTCCGCAGCCTGATCAGACCTTTACTTCCCTCCTTCTGGACCTTAGACACTGTCCGTTGTTCTCTTGCGTAAACCATCAGTTCGCTCATCCCTTCACAAAACTCTGCCCTGGGCTGAAGTTCCTGCCTCCGTGGGATTTGCACTCAGCACAGCAGGTATCTGGGGGCACGCAGCTGGGGTTTCCCAAATGGCCACACCTGACCGACAACTTCTTAACAGATATCTTAATGTATCAAATCTTGTTAATGCACTTCTTTCCTTTCTGAAAATGATTTCATATCTTTCCTTCTCGTACACCCAGTTCTGCGTTTTCCAAGGTTAGCTGATTTTACGGCCACTTCTGTCACTGAGGTGATAGAACTGCCTGCCATGCCTCGCTTGCAGACCAGCAGGTCTAACTCCACCTGATTCTGTTCCCTAGACTCCGCTTTTGCTCTTCGTGTGGAGAAACACTTTCCCTGCAACTGTGCAAGGCCAGTCTTTCCTCTACTGTTGCAGGTCACATCTTCTGTCACCTGCTCAAGGGTTTTCTTTTGTTGGTCATTGGTTTGTTTCATTGCATTTGTAGCTATCCTCCGCCTCCTCAGTTTCTCCCCCTTTGTGCGGTCATTCTGGCAGCCTGCAAACACGCTTGCTTTCACCGCCACCCTGCCCACATCGCACCACGGCTACTGCCCCTGTTCTTTGCTCCCCTTTGCAGGAAATCTCCATTCTTTTTCTTGCTTTCCCCCTTAAAAAGTTCTGATCAGGCTTATTTTCAGTCTTCCCACCACTCAAGCTGACATGGATAAGGCCACAGTGATTAGTAGATGATAACATCATTCATTTAGTTGTTGAGACCCAGAGCTTTGGCATCATCTTTAAATTTTATTTCTGTCCCACCTCACATCCAGACTGTCAGCAAGCCTTTCCTAATCCACCGTCATGCCCGACAGCTCTCCTGTCTCTTCCGCCCCGGCATCTCGCCCCAGGCTACCGTCAGCTCTTGACCGGACATATGGTAGCCTTCTGATGGGTCTTCTGCTGGCATGTTTTGCCACACAGGACGTAGAATAATTAAAAAAAAAAAAATGCTGGGGATGGATGTAATACAACAACAGCAAAATTAAAGAAAAAGAAAAAGAAAAAAAATGCTTATTACATCTTTTCTGTGCTCAGTACCCTCAAATAGTTTTCCATCCACTAAAAATAAAACCTGAGTTACTTACCATGATTTGCAGGATCCTATCAGTGGCCTGCAAACTTTTCAAATACAGATCGTAAACATTTTAGGCTTTGTGTGTCCATAGGGCCTCCTCAGTTCGTCTCCTTTCTCCCTCTTCTCCTGCGCTTTCTCTTCCTCCACTTTTCTGCAAGTTTTTACAAGTGTGGAAGCATTCTCAGCTCAAGAGTCGTAAAATAACACTTGGCACTCAGACTGTAGTCTTTCCTTTCCATCTCCCGTATCAGAAGCCAACCTGTTTTGTCTGTCCTTGTCACCTATAACTGTCACGTTCACTAGGATTTAGATGCACCTTCTTGCTGTTGTTTGTGTATACCAAGTTCATTCCTGCCTTAGGGTTTTGTATTTGCTCTTCTGTTTGCTTGGAATGCCCTTCTCCCAGATTTCCCTCTTTATTTTGGTCTCTGCTCACATGTTATTTTCTTAGAGACAAAACTATCATTTGCACCATGGCATCCTGTTCGTGGCCAGTTGTCAGGTCTCATGGCCTGGGGTGCAGGACCAGCAGGCTGTGATGGTGGGGAGGCCTTTGGTCTGGTGGCATAGAAGGACTTACTGGGAGCCTTCAGGAGGGTCTGCATGCTTTATTGCAAGCAGCAGGCTAACGACCGCACGGCGGGCAGCTTGGAGTGTGGGCGTGCTGGTGCTGGGTTGGCCCGCTCCCGTCACAGCTGCACTGAGGTTAGCCCGCACAGACAGTCCAGGCGTCTCTACACCCACTCTCCTGCCGCCACGGGGCTAAGCGCTGAGGGTGTCAGTTTTCCACGCACGATTTCTCCATTCTTCCACAACAGCAGTACGTGCAGAGCTTACAGCAAGGGCATCTTATATACACTTTGGAACAAAGGAGTCTCTGTACACATTAGAACAAAGAGTCTGTATGCCCAAAGGTGACATCAGTCTAATCAGAGTTGCTAAAATGGCTACCCTTGGGGGTCAGTGTTTCAGGGATCTGTGATAAGATTAACTCCAAGGCCATTTCCCCCAGCTGACCCAGAGGCAAGCTCCAACCATGCCTAGACATAGAAATTCCTATGGCCTGACAGCTCAAACTTGCAACTCTTAAATAGCTATGTTACATATCACTCAACTCTCCTTCTTTTCCATTCCACATTGGGGAATAGATCAAAAACCCAGGGGACATTTTTGACTTATTTTACCCCTGGGTCTACATCATGTAAATAAGATCCGACACACAGTAAGCATTCAATATAACCTTTCAATGATAAATGTAAAAGTAATTTTAGTATAGAGTGGTGAGTTTTAAGAAAGGAAGCTATTGATAGGGGACTCAGTTTGTGTGGCTCATGAAAGGTCTGTCCTAAGGAGTCCATCTCAGCCCACATGTAACTGACATCTCAGAGTTAGCACTGCAGGGTGACTGTAGTGACCACAGCATTGGCTAAGAGGTTGATGTTACAGGCAGGAATTTCAGGTGAAAATGCAGAGGCTTTCAGGTAATTTATTGCCTAATTGTTCAAGCTAGAAAAACTTAATATAGCTGAAATAAAGAAGTATTTTTAGCCAGTGCGTGTAGTCTGTTTTGCTCAGTGTTTATTGGAAAAAACTACTCGTTGTTCCATTTAATATGTTGTTCACCTTTAACCCTGTTCTGCAACCAAACATACCAAAAATTTACAGCTTTGTTCCTCTGCTTTGAACAAAAATGATCATAGAGAAAAATTTGACAGGTTGGTCTTGGTCTTTTATATAAATGGAACCACGCACTATGTACTCTTTGTGTTTGACTTCTTTAACTCATAGTTATTTGGAGTCATTTATTTGGTTGCATTCTCAGTAGTAAAAAAAGCATTTTTATTGTGTAGTATTCCATAGTATCGCTATAACCCAATTTGTTGATGGATATTTGGGTTGTTCTCAGTCTCTAGTTATTATGAATAAAACGGCTCTGAACATTGTATGCTTGTGTTTACTTTCCCCTCCTGCTTCACATGTAGTTGTGCAATTGCTGAGTCCTGTGTTCAGCGTTTATTTACCTTTAAATGCAACTGTTAGACCTCTTGGAAAGTGACAATATCGCATTACACCTCCATCAGCCATGCAGCCAAATTCCAGATGCTTCACGTCCTCACCTTTCTGTTTCACTTGTTTTAATGTGCATTTCCCTGTTCATAAATGATTGTGAACATCATTTCATGGTATTATTGTCCATTCATTTATCTCTTTTAGTGATTGTACTGTGAGTGTTATTACTATTGAATTGTACAAGTTTGTTAAATATTCTGAATACAAATTCCATATGAGATAATATTTATCATTGGGAGAGGCCGTCTGTCATGGGCCCTGAATGTCACTGTGTGTGTGTGTTTGGCAGTTATGCCAAGAATTCAGGTCTTGAATGCTTTTTCCCTGGGCCATTTCCCAGGGTTGCATTTGCAGCGAGTAGTCTAGGAAGTGAAGTTTTGTTTGTCCATCGGTAATGAGCAGGCTTGTTTCACTTCACTCTAAACATGGTGAGTGCAGAGTTCCATGTTCTTCCCCTGTAATGCAGCCCCGTGTGTGTAGGTGCCCATGATACACCAGGACCCTGCATCCCACCGTGGGTTGGGGAACCAGTATGTGCATAATCAAGTATTTTGACTCTACCTTAGGATTCTTGTGTCAGCATCCATGAAATAAAAACAGGGTGACTTAGCTTGTATGTAGGGTAAAATCTCAGGCTTTTTGTGTTGCTTGGGGTATTCATTTTAATAGGGTCATTTTTATTTTGAGCTTTGGTGTTTATTTTGAGTGTGCCTAAAATATTTTAAAAATATTTTCTATGAGATACTTTATTGCTTTTTATATTTTTGATTTGAAAAAGTTATTTTAATTTGCAGATCTTTTGATATTATGATACTATTTTTGTGGATACCATAGATTGTGAATTTGTAGATTTATGGGCAGAAGTAAGGAAATCATTCTCTCTAAGTAATACCTCCAGTAGTTGTATGCAGCTGTTAATATGAAAGGTGAGGTTATTGTAATTGTTATTTTAATGGATAATCTTCACACAGTATGAATTTTAAAAAATTGTTTTTGACCTTACAGGGAAGTCTTAAGAGAAACCGGCAGATCTCACCTCAGGAATTCATCCGCGAACTGAAAATGGGGTTTGCAGACGGGAGACTTTTCACGTGCCTGGAGTCACTTTGCGTGTCTTTGACTAGTAATCCTGTGAGGTAATTCCTAAATCTCAGTGTCATCGGGATGTATTGCTAAATTAAACAGTAGTTACCAATCTGTCATTTTTATTTTATTTTATTTTTTATTTTTTTAAAATTTTATTGTTGTTGTATTACATCCATCCCCTTTTTGCTCCCCTCTGTGCCCCTCCCCACCCACCCATTCCCCCCAAAGTCAGTCCCACCTGTTGTCCATGTCCATGGTTCCTTTATACTAGGTTCTTGTCTAAGCTGCTCCCCTTCTTTGCCTCTGCCTCCCCCCTCCCCACAACCCCGTTCCCCCTGACCACTGAAGGCCTATTCCTTGTATTCATACACTTGGTTCTGTTTTGCTTGTTGTTAGTTTTGCTCATTATTGTCCTGTAATGGGTGAGATCATATGATATTTGTCCTTCACTGACTGGCTTATTTCACTAAGCATAAAACTCTCCAGTTCCATCCATGTTGTTGCAAAGGGTAGGAGTTCCTTCTTTCTTTCTTCTATATAGAATTCCATTGTGTAAATGTACCAAAGTTTTTTGATCCAATCATCCACTGATGGGCACTTAGGCTGTTTCCAGTACTTGGCTATTGTAAATAGTGCCGCTATGAACATAGGTGTGCATAGGTTCTTATGAATTGGTGTTTCAGGATTCTTTGGGTCTAGTCCAAGTAGTGGAATTGCTGGATCAAAAGGCAGTTCCATTTTTAGTTTTTTAAGGAAACCCCATACTGTTTTCCACAGTGGCTGCACCAGCCTGCATTCCCACCAACAGTGTATGAGGGTTCCCTTTGTCCCGCATCCTCACCAACACTTGTTTTTTGTTGATTTGTTGATGATTGCCATTCTGACAGGTGTGAGGTGGTATCTTATTGTGGTTTTAATTTGCATCTCTCTGATGACTAGTGATGTTGAGCATTCTTTCATATGCCTTTGGGCCCTTTGTATATCTTCCTCAGTGAGTTGTCTGTTCAGTTCCTTTGCCCATTTTTGAATTGGGCTGTCTGTCTCCCTGGTGTTGAGTCGCATTAGTTCTTTGTATATTTTGGAGATCAGACCCTTGTCTGAGGTATCATTGGCAATTATGTTTTCCCATACAGTTGGTTCCCTTTGAATTTTGCTGATATTTTCTTTAGCTGAACAGAAACTTTTCAATTTGATATAGTCCCATTTGT